>VMDR010016201.1:0-21419 GCA_007922815.1 Macrotus californicus | reverse complement strand
AAAGAGTATGGTCTCCAGTTATACTAACATTCAAAACATAGCTTTATAAATTAGTCATTTAATCACTGTTTCTTATTAAAATCTAGAATATATCCTTTAAGGGAATACTCTCTTTTCCCATAACCATACACTTTGGATTCAAGCTGTTGTAAAAGTAATTTTTTTAAAGTTGATGTGTCTTTACAGGGACTTGGTTCATTATTTCTTCTCTGATTTGCCATTTTCAGTCAGGGTTCAATAATCATTTTAATTTTGATTTAATTTCTGAACAAATTTAAAATAGAATATAATACACAGATGAGGCTATGGTCTGGAATTCTGCACTGATCATCGTTGCCTTTGAACGAATCTAAGAGGCAGCTCCCCAGCCTCAGATACTGGCGTCACTAACGTACCCATGCATAACGTCTCTAACGTAAATGCCCCCTCTCGGATGCAGCGCTCACAAAGCTCTACGTGGTGATCCTGCTTTGCTTTAAATGTGAGGTTTAAGCAGAGTCCCAGAGTCCCAGCTAAAATGTGCTTATGGAGGAAAAGTAGAAATCAACCAACCGCTTACTTTATGTTTCCAATCCAGAACGAGGCATTTCAAAGTGCGAAAGTGTCACCCATGGTCCCTTTCCTTCGAGAACGTCTAGTCTAAGGGAACTGTCAACCAGTGGCTGTCGGGGTCAATTCAGCGCCGACAGGAACTGCCACACTGGTGCCGTGAGGAAGGAAACTTGACCCAGTGCCAGCCGCTCGGCTGTGGTATGGTGGGGCGGTGCGACCAGCAGGGTCGTGGGGCGGCTCGATCGTGTCCCCGCTCGGTGATGAAGCGGCATGGCTACGAGGTGGCCCTGGGGCAGGCCCCTCTCGGGCTGGACAGCTGTGCTCTGCTCCTATCTTCTCAAATTCCAAGAACTACATTAAAATGGGTTATTTTATGAGTACTTAATAGCTTTTAAAATTTAAGACGCTGGACTATTTTCTTTGGTGGGGGAGGGGAGCCACGTAGTAGTTTAACTGTAGTTTTGCTCTAACCTTCCGCTAAAATACCATGCTGACCCAAACTGTCTTTTGAAGTCCCTTGACCAGTATCTTGGGATTATCTGAAATCACTGACTGACTGCAAAGAATTAAAGTTTCCTTTAACTAACTGATGTTAATTTACTTAATTTCCTCTTTGAAAGTCCCCTGCGTCTTTTGAAGGAAAAAAAAATAAGGCAGTTTATTTGGACCTTTATTCAGCCATTTACTTATTTGGAAAAAAATTTTTTTAAAGCTTTTAGGAAACTGCACTTTAACATCATAAACAAGTTTCCACATGAAACTAGTATGCTAGGTCATCTTTGTGCTGCATTCAAATTTAATCTCCAAGCTCTTAACAGAATTCAAGTATCCATTTCAATGACTATGAAACAATTAAGTGTGTTCAAAGGTCTTTTTCAACTGAATCAGCATAAACAAAGCCTAAAAAGTTACTGTTTTATATTTTCTTTTCAAAGAGAGAAGACACATCAACAATACAGCAGGGCTGTTGGGAGCGCAGGCCCGAGAGGTGACAGGCCCAGTTTGAGGCTTTGCTGCTTCATCAGTCGCTCAGTAATGGCTCATGTGGGCACCTACCTCCCAGGACAAAATATATATGTATACGTAACGTCTCTGCCTTTGGCTCCGTCACAGAGTCCCTAAAACCCTTGTAATTTCCTAAGTGGTGAGAGTTCTAGCAGCCATCTCCTGTTCTCGTGTGGCAGCTCTGGGTGGGCTCCTGGATGGCGGCGAGACCCCGGAAAGATCAAGCCATGGTTAGAGGCCTGGAATTTTCAGTCTTGCCCGCCCCCGTCTTCCAGAGAGGGAAAAGGGGAAGAAAAGTGAGTTAATAATTGATCGTACCTATGCGAGGGGAAGCCTCTATACAATTTCAAAAGTACAGGGTTCGGAGAGCTTCCAGGCTGGTGAACACAGCCATCCCAGGAGGGTGACACATTCAACTCCATGGGGACAGAAACTCCTGCACTTGGGACCTTCCCAGTGTCTCTCTTCAACTGGTGGTTCATCTGTATCCTTTATCATAGACTTCAATGAACTGGTAAATGTAAGTAGATGTTTTCCTGAGTTCTATGATCGACTCTAGCAAATTAATCAGACGTGCAGTGGGTGTCCTTGAAATCTCTGATCTATATAGCCAGTTGGTCGGAAGCACAGGTGATAACCTGGGCTTGCAATTGGCATCTGATTGCATGTGGGGGGAGGGCTTAGCCCTTGTGGGACATAGCCCTTAACCTGTGAGATCTGGCACTGCCTCCAGGTGGAGTGTGTCAGAACTGAGTTAAATGACACCCAGCTGGTGTTGGAGACTTAACTGTTATGGGAAAAACCGCCACACATTTGGTGACCAGAGGACCAGAAGTAAGTGTGAGTAGTAGTAAAGAAGACCCACAGGGTAAGAAGCACACAGCAAGGAAGAACCGGGTATCTCCCTACAGAGGAAGGTGGAGAACTGAGTTCTTCCTTACTACAGAGACTGAGTGAGGTAACTCAGCATCCAGCATAGGCTATGTATTAGCTGTCATTATGCAGATTAAACGAAAGGAGGGCTGGCTTCAGTAGCTGCTGGTATACAAAGAAAAACAATACTGAGCAATTTGACTTTGGAAAAATTAGCTTCTTCATTAAAAGTGATTTAATAAAGTACCTGAAGGCTTAGCCCGAATCAGTAAGATGGAGAATTCTGCAATTTTAGTTTTAATGAATGTGAATGTTTAAAGGAACATTAGGACCTCATTTCTGAGTGGCTATCTGGCCAGGCCCTCCCCTTAAAGTGGCCTTTGGCCCATTAGCCACCCCCCCTCCCCAACTCGGCCCAGCATCCGTGCACTATCCCTGTGGTTCCCCGGCACCCCCACCTCTGTGAACACTCCTTTATATATAAACTCTCCTCTAATTATCCTTATCTGAGGGACCCACCTGCTTCCTGCTTGGACTCTGAATTCTAGACTCACTTGGACTCTCACTAGCAGTCCAGGAGAGTTCTCACATCACGACATGCTTTGTCCTTTGAATACTTACTACCTGTTTTTCTTTGCAAATTCAATAGGTTAAAAAATGGTAGTGATATCTATTGCACTGTTGTTTTTGTATTTCTTTGACTATCAGTGATACTATTTTTCATGTGCTTATTAGGCATTTTTAATTTCCTTTTCTGAGAATCATTTATGTTCTTTGCCCATTTTGCTACCAATATTTCAGTATTTTTCTTAGAAGTTTGAATGATCTTGACATAGATTTGTTATGTGGATGAAAGGGACAAGCTTCTACTTGACTTAGTTTAAAGCAAGAAGGAGAGTTTACTCGAAGGATAGGAATGTCTTTCACAGAGCCTAAACAAGAGGATCAATGAAGCCTCGGGAATGGGCTGGAACTAGGGATGAAGTGTTGCATTGCGGTTGGAAAGTCCTCTTGATCCATACTTCATTTCCCCTTTCTTGACATGTTAGTGTCACCCTGCCTTCTCACTATAAAACGATTTGCATTGCTTCCTGGTCCACACGGTAGAACATGAGAATTACCAGTCACCTCCAACTACACAACTCCGCTCTTCAAAGAGCCGCCAAGAGGGATGGCGATCCTAGATCCAATTCCAAATTCCTAGGACAGGGGACAGCTGACGAAGGTCATGTCCCAGTAAGACGGACAACTTTGCTGTAACCGTGTGTTTAACAGTAAAGTCACCAAAAAAAGCAAGATGACTAACAGAGACCACAAAGGTGTTTTCTAAAGTTTTAAAACCGAGAACATCACTATGCTGAAATAGAATAGTAATAGTTGTAATGGCCACTCTTGTGCCCGTGAAAGGCCTTTTCTACTGTCTAATAGCTTTAAATAAGCAGGATAATTATATGTATTAAGATATTTCATCCTGAAGCAGTTCCAAAGGTCCGTTAAAGGAATATAATTGCTGTCCAAGAGAGGTCACAGTGTGCTATTTCCACATTAACTGCAAGCACAACAACCACCACTGACCACAGCGCTTAGTCACGGGCACAAACTCAGACCTCACTAATTAAATGGTGGCACAATCCCACCGAACAGAGCAAACATGAGAACACCAGGACTCATTACTGTGTGAACTCCACATGTGGGGCACATGTGTTTAAACGCAAATGAACAACAGTTATGGGGAGCACGCCTGTACCGCTTCCAGGTGAAGCCTCACAGCAAACATTCTAAACCCAAACCTTTACAGAAAGAATAAGGTCACATAAATAATACCACAACACAACCTGTAGGCATCTCTGGGCCACACTGGAAGAAGGTTGTCTTGGGTCACACATTAAATTCACTGCGACACATAATCACAAAAAAAAATCTCATAATGTTTTAAGTAAATTTAAGTAATGTTTTAAGTAAAACTGTGGCCCAATTTTGTGTTGGGCCACATTCATAGCCATCCTGAGCCTTGTGTGGCCCGCAGGCCACAGGGTGGACACCCCAAACAACCCAAAGTTTCTTCTTAGTTGGAGAGGCAGACAGTAAGGAGTGGCAGAAAGGGATGTAGAGCAGTGGACTAACTTTTAGCTAGCCAGTCTGAGTTTATCAATCTCCAGACTTCAGCAGTGTCTGACTTTGTGACGGATCAAAGACTGTACCTAAGAGACCTCACAGGACATTAAGTGATGAAGGAACCTTAGGTCACCCCAGCTGACCTCCCATTTTTGATCTGGACCGCACAGAGGTCCCTACAACCCTACCTCAACCTGCTTCCTGGCTTCTTAGTAATCCACCCCTGATCTTCCTATCCACTCACTCTAACTTCCTCATGTCATGTCAGTCTCATATCTTTTTTTTTTTTTTTCTTTCAGATCTCTCTGACTTAGCTCTTCCCCTTTGCATTAGATTCTCTGCTCCTGGAACATTCAAGTGCTGTTTCCCTGATTTCTGGTCTAGACTACAGCACTGTATCAAAATTACCACTCCTCCACCAGTGCCCCTGCCACAGTGTGGTCTCTGTCTCCCGTTCCACTGTGGCTGCCCCAGGCTGGCCGTGCTGATGAGTGCAGCCGCCACGTCCAAGTACTGCACAGGTGCTGCCTCGGCCTTCCTGTGACGGTTGTCAGTTTACTGCCTGCAAGCTCCAAACTCTCCCTTCCTGACTCTTCTGTGAAAATGGGTCTGGGCCCTTCGAGTATTTTTCCTTTTCGGGGTGGCACTCAAGTTTTGTTAGTAGAGGGCACTGGAGAGATACTGAAGGACGAAACAGTTTTGCTTTCTGGTTCTGGTGAGTTCCCTGAGCAAGCTCCTGCAGCACGGAGCCTTCCCCAGTGCTTCTCTGGTTTCCGCCTGAGCTCTCCTTGTAACTTAAGAGTCTTGTGTTTTAAGAAGTAGTCTACCCATTGGTGAATGGCCAGAATATATACAAATAGTTTCTTAAACAGAGCAGTGCGTCAGGAGCCACACTGGTGTTCTGGAAATCCAACGTTCATAGGTGGTGGCTTGTGGATCAACTGCAACTGCTAGATTCTTTGCGCATGACTAACTTTCAAGCTAAAATGTACTCATCTTGCTTTTTTTCCTTCATTAAGGGAAACTTCGGCCCTGGCTGGGTGGCTAAGTTGGATGGAGTGTCATCCCGTGCACCGAAAGGATGCATTGTTTGATTCCCAGCCAGGACACATATCTGGGTTTCAGGTTCGATACCACGTCGGGGTATATACAGGAGGCAATCAATCAATGTTTCTCTTTCTCTCTCAAATCAATAAACATATCCTTGGGGGAGGATTAGAGAGAGAGAGAGAGAGAGAGAGACAAACTCTACCTTCTGTAGCAATGCTCAACTGGCTTTCTTTTACTGCTCTTACAGCAATGGTGACACATGCTTGCCAAGGCCAGGCTAATCGGCTACAGTGTGGAATGAGCATAATAAGCCTCCAGAAAAAGAAGACAATTGCACAGGACCTGGCATGACCTTGTTTGTTTTGACCTTGCCAGGCCACGCACAGACACAGTTCATGTCATACTGCATTCATATTAGTGACAATATTATATCTTTCCGATTATATATATTTCCTATTACAGTGACACCTCAGTACTCACTGTTAATTTGTTCCGGAACTTGTGACAAATGTCAAAGCCGACAAGCACCGAAAGATGAAGCATTTTCTCTCGCAGGGCACGGTCGTGACTCATGCAAGTTCTAGCAAGTGTGACAGGTCCCAAGCAAGCTCCAGTGCTGAGACCCTTTTTTCTCATCAGGATGTGACAAGTGCAGGGTTTGACGAGCTCTGAAGCCGATGAGTACCGAGGTAGGGCTATATATATATTTTACATATTACTATAAATATAAAACAGCCCTTTGGACAACTCTTTCATTAAAGTCTTATTTATGTTTCATAGGCAATTACATACAGTGTCCAAGTTCAAGGAATGTATTTATGGCAATCTATGCATTCCATTACATAAAACAATAATTATACTGAAGTACATGAAAAGCACTGGAGAGGAAAAAAATTCTAGCATCTCAAAGTCAATCAAAGTTGTGCATTTAAGACTGATCAATAGTGAGATCCAAGGCTGACAAATTAAAATTTAAAAGCCTGTATGTAAGCCAAACGGATTTGATTAAGGCACATGTTTTTCCTAAAACAGAGTTAGCATCTTTTAAGCACCCTACGTATCAATTTAAGATTTCCTTTTAAGACCGTATTTATAATAGGCTAGCCTACAAAACGCCACTAAATTCAGACACTAGATAGGCATGATACTTCTTTAAGTTCTACTTTGCTCCTTTAGCTATTAATCACTACACTTTCTCTAAAGGAAGTGCTTTCCTAGAACCACATCGTCAGCATCTTCTCTCATTACTACTTCTTCTCTTCCTCACCAGGTGTCATTGCACAAACTTGAGTTCTGGCTTCAAATTCTAATTGAACCGTTAGAATTTATTTCTCTCTCATCCACAGCTTAGAGTGTACAAGTGAGACTACACCCCTTCCCATTAAGTTATAGCCCGAAGGGCAGCTCATAATGAGCCCAACAAGATGTCAAATGTTCCTATTCCAGCCCAAATTAAAAATGCCACATTTTCACCATTTCCTTTTAAAATTTTCCAGAAATAAATGAAGTTTCCCTGCTTCCCAATACCCACTGGCACAGAACATATATAAATGAAGCTCACTGGAGCCTTGGAAATTAAGTGCTCGCAAAAGAGCAAAACTGTCCTGTTTCTAGCTAAAGGGACGGAGGCAGAAACAGCTGAAGATCACTAAAATCCATTCTCCCCTCTTCCACAGTAATCGGGTTTTAGCTGGAATGTGGCTCCCAGCTAGGACGACATCTCTCAGCCCCCTTGTAGCTAAATGCGACACATCACCTGACACGTTCAATGAAAGAGTCACTGGAACCTGAGCATGCATTATGTGACACTTCCAGGCCTAGCCCATCACTCCCTGTAAGCCTAAATGTACATTCTGGGCTCTTTGGACTGGGGAAGCCATGTGTTGAAGACGACAGAAGAACCGGTCAGCTCAGGTCCCTCAATGACTGTGTGGAGCAGAGTTGCTGCTGACCTGAAAAGGTCCCCTCAGAACACTTCCCGAGAGAAAAAATACTGGCTTTAAAGAATATGGAAGTGCAATTATTGTTGAGTCTTTTGTTTCAGAGACATAGCTTCTCTAACCAACAGAAATAGCAGAAAATTCTTTAAAAAAAAAAAAAGGTTTGGGAAGGGAAAAAGGGAGGAAAAACATATATACACTGAGTTCTAATGCTGGGTTCAGATGAAAGACAACTGGTACCACCGTCTAATGGCAATTCCAATGAGAAATAGACCTGCTGAAACAAATGCCTGTGCCAGGGCACTGCCTCTCCAACACCCCCTTCCCGAGTCTTCACCGTCACCACCACCAAGTCACTTGTCCCACAGTGATTAGAACTCACCACAGGGTCTGATTGCTCCCCTGACTTTGGGCAGCAGCTCATTATCTTAGTCTCAGCCTTCCCCTTCTCTTCCTTCTTTCACACCTGCCAGGCACTACGGCCCCATGGTTATGCCCTAATCTGCTGTACTCCTGAAACATCTTTATATCTTCCTCTTATGTTTCCACTGTACCAGCTCTTGTTATTCCAGCTTCAAGCACAGTAACCATGACTTCGTGACTGGTCCTCATTAAAGCACTCACTTCTCATCCCCCTCTAGGTACACTGCATTGCCAGTTCCAGATTCATCTTCTAAAACAGAATCCATTACTACTGCCAAAATCTTGGTCCAGAGTCTACAGACTAGGGATTGGCAAACTAGGGCCCATGAGCCAAATCCAGCCTGCTGACATTTTTGCATATCAAGTTTCCTGGAACACACACATGCCCATTCATTTCTGTTCTCTATCATTGCTTTAACACTACGATGGCAGAGAAGTACTTGTGATAGAGACCATAGTCTGCGAAGCCTAAGATATTTACCCCCTGGATCTTTACGGGAGATGCTTACCGGCACCTGGTCTAGACCAACATCATGGCTCATAAAGGTGGTGGCAGCTACCTTTTAGGCCTCATCATTTAGCACCACTATAAGCAGGGCAGAATAAGAGACACAAAGAACACTTCCAGTCAAGATGGTGGCATAGGTAAATATGGCTCATCTCCTCTTACAACCCACCTCCAAATTACAACTAAACTATAGAACAACCATCACTCAGAACCATCAGAAATCGAGTTAAATGGAAGTCAACTACAGAAGTAAACAAACCACATCCATCCAAACTGGTAGGAGGGGCAGAGACACAGAACAGGCTGGTCCCACATCCATGTGTGGTGGATAAAAATTCAGGAGGGATATCTCCGGGGCAAGAAGTCTTAGTCCCACACAAGACCCCTCAACACAGGGTTCCAGTGCCAGGAAGATAAGTGCCCAAAACTTCTGGCTGCAAAAACCAGCAAGGACTGAATCAGTGGAAGAAACTGTTGGAGTCTCAAGCAGTTCCTCTTAAAGAACCCACAGACGGACTTACTCAGACTCACTCTCGCTGAGCTCCAGCACTGGGGTAGGAGCTTGAAAGGCACCAGTGGTACACAGGGAGGAACTGAAGTGTCTGGCATCAAGGCAAGAGCTGGGAGACAGCTTTCTCCCAGACAGAAAGGCAGGCAGAGGCCACTGTCCCTTTTCTGAACCCTCCCTCCATGAAGCCACACAGCCAGCAGGTGGGTGCCATAACTGAGACCCCATCAACCTGGCTAACACTGTTTGCCCCACCCTGGAGATGTCTGAGGCTCCATCCCACCCAACTTACGGGCCCACTCAAGCTATGAAAGTTGTCTTTTCCAATATGAATGGCTGGTCTTGGCTCATGCTTCACAACTTCCAAAATCCTCTCAAACAAGCAACAGCTGGCCAAATTCCTAAATCCTCTCAAACAAGCAACAGCTGGCCTTAGCAAGCCACCAGCTCCCATACTTCTTGCTAAATGGCCCCAGGGCCTGCACTTGCAGCAGCCAGCCTAGGTTTACAGTTTGGCTTTTCCTGGGAATCCCAAAGCCCAGCACAAGTAGCAAAAACCTCAGATTGCTTTATTGCTCAGGCAGGGTGGTCCCAGGCGGAACACAGAGGAGACTGTCCTTGGCCTGCACCACCAAGGAAACCCCAGAGCCTGTGCACCCAGTTGACAGCTACAGATCACATCAGAGCACCACCACCCTGGCCCTGCACAGCTGATCCTCCAAGAAAGGCGGAGATTGGTATAAACGGTCACAGCCAATCATTGCAGCTGACTGGCCTGGGTAAATCCCTCCCATTGATCTGCCAACAGCAATCAAGGCTCAACTACAAGAGGAGGGTGTACTCAGCCCACGTGAAGGGCACACCTTGGGTATGCAGCTTGGGTGATAGGGGAGGAGGTGGTGCTACTGGACCCTACAGGGCACCTACTATATTAGGCCACACTACACCAAGACAAGGAATCATAACAGCTCTACCTAATACACAGAAACAAACACAGAGAGGCTGCCAAAATGAGGAGACAAGGAAACATGGCCCAAATGAAACAGAATAAACCTCCTGAAAAAGAACTAAACAAAATGGAGATAAGCAATCTATCAGATGCAGAGTTCGAAACACTGTTGTAAGGATGCTCAAGGAGCTTAGTGAGGATCTCAACAGCATAAAAAGATCCAGTTAGAAACAAAAGATACACTAATTGAAATAAAGAACAATTTATAGGTAAACAATAGTAGAGTGGATGAAACCAAGAATCAAATTGATTTGGAACATAAGGAAGCAAAAAAACAATCAATCAGAACAAGAAGAAAAAACAATCCATAAAAACAAGGATAGTGTAAGCAGCCTATGGGGCAACTTCAAGTTTTCCAGTATTCACATCACAGGGGTGCCAGAAGGAGAAGAGAAAGAGCAAGAAATTGGAAATCCATTTGAAAAAATAATGAAAAAATCACTCCCCTAACTTGGTAAAGGAAATAGACATGCAAGTCCAGGAAGCACAGAGAGTCCCAAATGAGATGGATGCAAAGAGGCCCACTCTAAGATACCTCATAATTAAAATGCTAAAGGTTAAAGATAAAGAGAGAATCTTAACATCAGCAAGAAAAAAAGCAGTTAGTTACCTACAGGGGAATTCCCATAAGACTGTCAGCTGATTTCTCAAAAGAAACTTTGCAGGCTAGAAAGGTTTAGCAAGAAATTATTCAAAGTCATGAAAAGCAGGGATCTACAGCCAAGATTGTTCTATCAAGCAAAGATATCATTTAGAATCAAAGGCTAGATTAAAAGCTTCCCAGACAAGAAAAAACTAAAGGAGTTCATCATCACCAAATTATTATTATATAAAATGTTAAAGGGAGTTATTTTTAAAAAAGATCAAAACTATAATAAAATGGCTTGTAAATATATATTCATCAACAATCGAATCTAAAAAACAGACTAAACAAACAAGAACAGAGACAGAATCATGGATAGGGACAGCGTTTTGATGGTTGCCAGATGGGTGGGGTTGCGGGGGAATGCGTGAAGAGGTGAGGGGATTAAAAAATACAAATAGGTAGTTACAGACTAGCCATGGGGATGTAAAGTACAGTATAGGAAATGGAGTAGCCAAAGAACTTATTCCCATGACCGTGGACCTAAATAATGGTGCGGGATTGCTTGAGGGAGTGGGTGGTGCTGGGTGGAGGGTAACAAAGAGGGAATAACTGGGACAACTGTAATAGCATAATCAATAAAATATAATTTAAAAAAAGAAACATAAAGACATAATATGCCTGAAAATATAAAAGATATAGGACACCTGCACTTCAAAAGTTAGGAGAGCTCTGGCTGGTGTGGCTCAGTGGATTGAATGCTAGCCTGCGAACCAAAAGGTTACAGGTTCAATTCCCAGTCAGGGCACATGCCTGGGTTGCAGGGCAGGTCCCCAGTGGGGCCTGAGAAGGTCCCAGTGTGTGAGAAGCAACCACACATTGATGTTTCTCTCCTTCTCTTTATCCCTCCCTTGCCCTCTCTCCAAAAATAAAATAAATAATCTTAAAAAAAAAAGTTAGGAGCATACTCATGGGGGAGACAACTGGCATGCTGGTGACAGAAACACGAAAAGCCCTGATACAAGGGAGAGTTTACAAATACCAAATGGGAGTAAAACGAGTGAGGTATACACACAGACGTAGGAAGGAAATGTGATTTCTATCTAGTGATCAGGAAAGCATTTGTGCATGGGACTGGTCAATTCGAAGCTACACTTTAACTGGAAATAGAACTGGTGGGTGACAGGTGGAGGCAGCGCGAGGTAAACTGGTATGCTCTGGGAAGCCCCTTGCATCCATGGGCTGGCTGTTGTTCTATTTCATGCACGTGGTTTCTGCAGTGCTGCCCTCTGAGAGCCTCCCACAGCATCCGTGTCACAGTGTCTCTGCTCTTCTGCTTTAACCTCTCCAGTCAGAGACTTCTGGTTGGGCTGGTCCTCCACCTGACATAATAAGGCACAAGCGCAGCTGCTTTTAAAAAGAGACCTCAAGCCCTAACTAGGTGACTCCATTGGCCGGGCATTGTCTGGCATGGCCAAAAGTCGCCAGTGTGATTTCTGGTGAGAGCACGTTGCCTGGGTTGCAGGTTCAGCCCTCGGTTGGGGTGCGCACCAGAGGCCAAAGATCAACATTTCTCTCTCACATCTACGCTTCTCACCTTCTCTCTCTCCCTTCCCCTCTCTCTAAAAGTAAATAAATAAAATCTAAATAAAAAAGACCTAAAAATACATGGGACTCAAATAAGAGATGTTTACTTTTCTAATAGGTAGGTAGTTGAGGGCAAGTAAGACAACAGTGAGGCTACCCAGGGATCCAGGGCCTTTCTATCTAGCTGTTCCACCCTCACCGAGAGGGTTGTATGCAGGGCCCAGCTGGCTCACTTCTTCCACATATGAATTCCAGCCCATGGGAGGAAGAAAAGGGTGGAAGAGAGAAATCAGGTTCCTAATTAAGGATGTAACTAAAAGCTGCACTTCCACACTGGGAAGGATATCCAGAACCTGGTCACATGCTGGCTACAAAGAGGGCTGACGAGTGTGGCATGTAGGATTGGTCCAACACACTGGAGCCAGAATATTAGTTATGCCTCAGAAAGTAAGGCTAGGACCTAACAGGACTTCATATGTCTTTCAACATAATTGATCCCCAGTCTAATCTGTTAATGTAATGTCTCCCAAACTGTATTCTGTGACCACTTTTCTGGGTTCACTTATTAGGAATGCTGTAGAATAAAAAGGTCTGTGATGAACCTCTTTCTCACTCTCAGATCGTCCCAATGCTCGTTAGCAAAATAAAGTTCCTGGAAGGTCTGTACTAAAGAAATCCATTTAATTTGGTGTGACTCAGCCCAGAATTACTCAAACTAGTAAGAACAGAGATTTTGTTTTTTCTAGAAATAATTCTTTACAGGATAATAGTTTGTGACAGGGTTGAATTCAATAAACCTAAGTCCTGTAAGATTTTAAGACACTGTCTTTCAAAAATTCTAATCCAAGTCAGACCACAGAGCACCCTTCACCGGGAATACTTCCTGCAGCCTCATCAGACCAATCAGAGTTCTGACTAGACGCCCAGACCCATTGCAGGCTCCACTCTGCGTGCTTATGCCCAATCTTTCCACTCAAATGTGTCTGCTAAGCCTTTAGCCTGCTCTCAGAGCCTGGCCGAGATCTCACCTCTTTTCAACTCTTCAATATATAATAATGTTCTTTCCCTGAATCCTTCTAGTATTTATTGCCTCTGATACTTATCTGACCCTCATGAGCCACCTGGAAACAAGCTTTCAGTCTTAGCATGGGCCACCACAATTCCTCCCCTGGGATCTCAGGGCTTAGGTAAAAGGCAAAATCCCAGCTCCAGGCCCAGATAAGCAGCAAAACCAGACAGAGATACCATAGCAGGCATCAGGACCAGCTGCACTGACTAATGACTCCCCCCCAGCCCACCGCCACATCCCAGCCCGCCCTGCCCTGGCACCGACCAATCAGTAGAGCCCACAACCCAGAAAGGACACAACTGCAAAGCGGATGAATATTCTATCAGGATCCTCCCCTGAGACCTCCAAATAAATACCCTCAAAATGGAGGGCCCGGCACAGCTCTCTTTAGAGCAAGCCCCCTTTCTCCCCTTCCCCCAGGTGCATTTTCCTCGCCTCTCTCTTTCCTAAGCTCCAAGAGCCCTTCCTTTGCCTCTGTAACTTGTTTCCTAAGCCCGTTTCTTCTATGGCTCACTTCTCTGTGACTGTCTAAATAAACTTTCTTATTAAAAAACAAAGGCAAAACCCACCCTTGGGGAAGGACGACTGTGGGCAATTAAAATGTCACAGACTAGGCCTTAGCAATGAAGAACCAAATGCAGGAGAAGGGGCATCCACATGTGAAGGTAGGCCACCCTAATCAGGATAGGGGAACGAGAAGCCAAACTTCCCGTCAAACCATTTGTAGGAATCGAGCCTGAACCAGCTCTTGGAGTTGGTGAGGGTGGCAGCAGCACACATAGCAGCAAAGGCTCAGGTAGCAGCTGGAACCTCCGTCACCATCCTGTGTATCCATTTTGCCCCGAAAACCTGAAATATTGGCACAATGGCCACAGTCCCTGTGTGAGCCTTATAGATTTTTAATAAGTCCATATTCACATTCGAAAGCCTCAGGCTTGAGCCTGTAAAAGTAAAACAAGTAAATGACAAACTCTATACGGGATTACTCATCCAGTATCCGAACATTCAACAGTAGTCAACAAATTTTGCTGTACGTTCTCTTCAAGGGCCGCCCCAACCCATTCCCAAGCACTGGAGGACCAACAGGTGATAATTTCACTGATGGCTACTCGATGCTCCCAGGGAGAGTCCGCTCTGCTTCTGGATACTAATGGAGGCATTATTACAGGAAAAGACTTGCTGTCTCCTAATCAAAATTTATATCCCTTTTGTGGGGTGGGGGGTATTTTACAAAAGGTTAACTTTATATTTTGCCCAGAAGTTGTATCTTACAAATAAGTCTTTTTATAATTGATTTTTAAAATGTTCTGAATTATTTAAGTTTTAATGATTAAGCTTTTAGTACTAACATAATTTTTGGCAATCACCAAACAGCACTTCACAAATGTAAAACCAGTATGAGCTAATACTCGGAGAACCTCATTTAGAGAGCCCTTGTCTGTGGGGATGAGTGTCGCCTTCCTGTGTAATCATCCTGAATCAACATCGCACTTCAGAGCCGGCGAGAAGGTGCTCATCCAAAAGGCTGTCCTTACAGAATTTGTTTCATTAAATTATGTTAATTGTGCCTTTCAAAAATCCTGATGTGGAAATAAAGCCATTAATCAAACTATGATTTAAGATTCCTGCTTTCTTTTCATGAAAAATACAGTATGTATAAAGATTATTTTGGTTAACATTTTTAGAATCTCCAATTATTCAAGGCTCCTATCATAAGAAGTAGATTAAAAGGCTTCAGGTGATCCCCTGGCCTGATTAAGTGGAAAAGAGGAAACTGAGAAGGTAAGACCTGAAGAGAACACACCATTGAGGAAGTTTATATATTATTTGAGTCTTCATCATCCACGCATTCATTCCCCTACCTGACAAGTTTTTCTTGTGCACCTGCTGTGGCAGGGCAGAGGCCATCAGAGAAGAGGGGAAACAGTGCTGGGAGAATCCGGGGGTCCGGGGGAAACCGCAGCAGCACAGCTAACTACAATGCATGGCAAAAGGAGGTGAGTGCTGGAGTGCTGTGGGAGTGAAAAAGAACGTGTAACTCCTGCTGGCAGAAACGTGCAGAGACCGCGTCAAAACGGGTGGGCAGGGTGTGGGTGCGTGGGGACTGGAACTCAAGTCAATAGAGTTCAAGAGGGTGACCAAAGGGGGACAACACTGCCTGGGAACACCATAAACACTACACAGAAGGGGTGAAAATGCATGACCAGCCACAGGAAGAGGTATCAGTCCAGCAGGGCTGACCGTGGGCTGCCGACGGCATGGAACAGAAAGTGTGCCTAGAGGGCTGAGGCCAGAACAGGATTTCTGAATCAACTGCAGTTTGTTCACGTTGGCTTCACTAATAACAAAGCCGTAACAGGATAAGTACAAGGTCATAAGAAGCCATGCTTTCTCCTGAAAAGTAAAAATTGCTTTATTATACATTATCTGAAACATTCTGAAAGCAGGGCTACAGAAATGAGTTATCAGACTATAAAATGTCACAACAAGAATATCCTCTAGCACGGCCTTAGTCAGCCAATGTCATGTTGATCTGTTTGTGAAACGTTTTCTAAAAGTAATTTTTTTCCAGGTTTGTTATCACATTACTGTCAGTCTCTCTAATAAAAATGCATGCTTGTATTCTAGCTGCATTACCGGCAGAAAGAGCAGTTATTTATGAACACCTTTTAAAATCCCCTCTAAGTATCCTACTTGGACTAAGAGGAGAATGCTATACCAAAGACACACAAAATGTTTAGCAAAAAAGACAGCCAAACGTGGACACGAGCACACAAACATACGCACACACAGAGTCAGGAAAACAAGAGGGATTTGTCAAAAAGAGTGATACCTTCTTCCTTCCTCCAGTCACGTTCATGGCATTTATTATTTACTGTTATGCCTACGAGGCTGAAAATCAGCCAATTCATCTTTAGGCCCCAGAACTGTGACGTGAGCAATGTATTCATTATAAAAATATTCCTGCCACATCTCTCAACAAACACTGAGAGTTCTCAGGGGAGCTGAATATAATGGATCACCACCTGTGTCTATGGCACTGGTACAAACCAATTACCTACTCAGTCTTCACACCTTAAAACTCATACTGTGGGCTGACCCTTGTCAGTCTTGAAGACTTCCCTCCCTCAAACCTGACACAACAGCTTTGCACACCTGTCAGTTTCTTGATGTGAGACTTAATGTTTTACCTCGCTTTTTGATTCTGCTCACAGGCTACAGATATTTCAACTCTAGCTCCATCTCTCGCCGTTCTTTTCACTGTTCCCCGTTTCTTGCCCTCACATCTATTCAGAGAAATGCTCCTCGGTGGACAGTGTTTGTAGTGCAGATTTCATACCTCATCTCTCAGCAATATTCTAAATCCCAGACAAAAATCTAATTATCTATCCCCAAAAGAGCTGCCAAACAAAAGCTTAGACCTGTAACTAAGGTAAAAATAATTTAAAATCAAATAACACCATTTTTGAGTTGACAAAATATTGTAGGAAACTCTAAGAATAAAGAGATTTACAGGCCTTGGCAGTTTTCCCAAACTATATTTTAACTCAGGTGGGGATCACAGAAACAGGAAGATTTAGGGCAGGTGAGGGTAGTAAGAAGGAAAAAAAAAGGGCGAGAGGGGAGCGGACAACTTCAGTACCATCGCGTTTCCTTTAGCGAGCCGGCATCAAAATTAAATTCTTGCAGCAATCCGATCTGATGCAATCAATACTGGGCACTTTCTATGGGCAAACCACCAAGGAAACTACTTGAACAAGAAAGAGATTGGTTTTTCACACTCTGACCCACAACTACTTAGAATGTATTTGTTCAAACATCAAAGAACTGATTTTTAAAATGCCTTAAAATCTTATTCATGTATCACTTTTTCCCATTAAAACATGATTACAGGAAAAGGAACGATGACGCAAATGGAAGAAAAAAAATGAGGGTTGAGTAGATGGAACCAGGAGTACGGCAAACACATTAAACGCATATCATAAGGTCTCACATTTTTTAGAAGGCGCGTCCAAAATTTGACCCTTGATCTTCCTGGCACCAAGTACAGAGAGAGAGAACACCACTGGCCACACACCTCACTGTCCGGACAAGAAAGCCCACATCCGCTCAGGAGAAACTCAGCAATTCTGATACTAGACAGCAATTTGTCCCACAAGTCCTGTTAAAGGGCACCTTTTAATAGTCCCGTTTCACAGGGATGTTTCTTAGAAGGAATGATGATGTGGAAAATTCAGTGAAAACATTCAGGCGGGGGTCCAATACTACACAATCTAAATACACAGCTCAGAGGACAAAGAGCTGGTATGTTTTGAAACCCAGGAGAATTAATATTGTGGTAAATTAAACAGGATCAAGAAAGAAGACAGTTCTAGAATATGCCTTATATAATGCTGTTTCATTATACACTGGTACACAACCTGTACGTCAGCTCAAGGTGCCTATTACGTAATGGTTTTAGGGTTCTGATGCTGGACACTCTTGGACCAGCAACCTTTCACAGATGGAGACACTGAAAATGACAGAAGAGAGTGTTAGGGCGAAATTTAACCTATTCTGACATGCTCACCCAATCAAATAGATTTCGATTTCTTTTAAAAGGAGAAAGTTTACAACCACTAGGTAAAACTGCCATTCTACTGACCATCTAAAATCATAAAAGAGAGCATTTTTCAGCCATTAAGAGAACCAATCTGACACGGACAATATTGTATTCAATAGTATACTTATATCCCCTGGTAAAATAACCAAATGGCAATTTTAGCCATAGAAAAGGCTTTTGAGACTGATTAGACAAGTGCCTTCTTTTTTTCTTCTTTTAAAATCATTTTTTATTGTTTGATTACAGTTGACATACAATATTGTATTAGTTCCAGTGATTAGACATTACCTAACATACGAAGTGGTCATCCCAATAAACCTTGAACCCATCTGACACCACACATAGTGGTTAGAATATTACTGACTACCTTCCCTTTGCTGTAGTTTACATCCCCACGACTATGCGGTTACCACCAATGTGTACCTCTTAATCCCTTCTCCTTCACCCATCCCCCCAAACCCCTCCCATCTGGCAACCATCAAAATGTTCTCTGTATCTATGAGTCTGTTTCTCTTCTGCTTGTTCATTTACTTTGTTTTTTAGATTCAAGTGTTGATAGATATATATTTACTGCCATTTTAATTGTTCGTATTTTAGATTTTTTTCTTTTCTTCTTCTTAAAGAAGGCCCTTTAATATTTCACATAACACTAGTTTGGTGGTGATGGACTCCTTTAACTTTTTCTTGTCTAGGAGGCTCTTTATGTGTCCTCTACGTCTAAATGACAGTTTTGGTGGATTGAGTAATTTTGGTTGTAGGTCCTTGCTTTTCATCTCATTGAATATTTCATGCTGGGTTTGGCAGGGCCCAAGTGAGGCCAAACTGAGAACTAAGGCCAGCTGCTGCTAGTACTGGGCCTGGAGCCACTTAAGGAGAGGTATGGGGGCATGCCGATGCCAGATGCCGCTTGTTTGAGAAATTTTAGGGCACAGGTGGCAAACGCAAGGCCCGTGGGCCAAATCTAGCCCTCCACCTTATTTTATCTGGCCCAGCACCTTGTTTCTACCCGGCAGCAATGTCGAACTCCTTGCCCCTAGTTAAGGAGTAGTTACATTTATACAGCCCTAAATTTACATTCTGCCCTTTGAAGGCAACCGTGAGGCTGATGTGGCCCCTGGTGAAAATGAGTTTGACACCTTTGTTTTAGGGAAGTCCGAAGCATGAGCCAAGCCATTTGTATAGAAAAATTACTTGAAACATCTTGAGTGAACCTGCAAGTTGGTGGGGTGGGGTGTCAGGGAATCACCAGCTCAGAGCAAACAGTCATAGCCAGGTTAATGGAGACTCAGATATGGTGCCCACCTGCCACGTCTGTGGGGCAAGGTCTCTGAAAAGAACAATGGCCTCTGCTAGCACTTCTGTCTGGGAGAACGCTGCCCCTCCAGACTCTTACCCTGATGACAGACACTTCATTTCTTCCCTGTGTGTCCCTCGTGCTTTTTTGAGCTGCTACCCTAGTACTGATGTCAGAGAGAGGGACTCTGAGTAAGTCCATGGATGGGCCCTTTAAGATAAACTGCCTGACACTCTAGCCCTGCTGGTTTTAAAGGCCTGAAGTTATGGGGACATCTCTTCCTGGCACTGGAGCCCTGGGCTGGGAGCCTGCTGTGTGGCTGGAACCCCTCTCTCCTCAAGGGGGGCCTCCAGAGCTGAGATATCCCTCCCAATTTTTATTTACCACACATGGGTGTGGGACCAGCCGTTCTGCATCTCCGCATCTCCGCCCCTCCTATCAGTCTTAATTGGCTTCTTTTTCATACCCTTAGTTGTAGGCCTTCTGTTCAGCTAGCATTAAGGGAGTTCTGAGTGACGTCTGATCTGTAGTTTAGTCGTAATTTTGACCAGGTCCCTTTGTTTTCAAATCAGGCCCAAACAGACTGAATGACCTGGCTACGTTCACAGAGCTACGTGGTGGCAGGGCCAGTCTGGAACTCGGAGTCCCAATTAGATTAACACCAGCTAACTTAGATGCTCACTTCTCTTCCGTGATGTAAACACATTTAGTTTACATAGCTAGTAAATCAACTAATGGTAGCTTCAGGCTTTCTACCTTAAGTCTCATAGGTACCTCATTTGACAAATACTTATCTACCAAGATACCACACGGTTTCCAAGCTTAGTTTGCTGCAAAATAGCACTAATACTGTTAAATGGCAATAGTCGGTAAAACCTAAAACAAAACAAAACAAAAACCTAGTACTCTAAGTGTTGGGAAGAGGGTGATGTTTAATATTTAATAGACAAGCCTGTCTAGAATTACTGAGACTACAGCATCAATGTCTTTTCTATAGTGTAAGTCCAATCACCAACATACAACCAATCAGTCTCTCAGGAGAGAGAATACAGTGTGCCAGTTAAACCCTAGACAGAATGGTGGGAAAGTGTCACACAAGAGTGACATGTCTACGAAATTCAAAAGATGAAAACAATTTCTAAATTAACATTTGGTGGTGGGACCTAAAACGGTACATGTTTTGTTTCTAGAAGTGTAAAAACTCAATACTTCAACTTCTCTGCAAGTGCACTTGATTGTTTTAAGTTTTTAACATAACTTATGTAGGGACTCAGATGCTATAACGGGTGCTTGAAATCACAGCAGGGAGTTTCTCAGACTAAACAGGAAAAAACTGAAATTAAGAAAGGTGACGCAGTCAGGTCAGGGCTTTCTATCGGAGATCACTCACCAGGTGCCACGACCACTCAGAGCTGAGTCCTGGAGGATGGGAAAGCCAGCAGGAGCCACAGACTGCCCTGACAACCGTGCTGACAAGCGCGGGTGCTGCGACCAAATCGTGACCATGGACACGAGGCCAGCCTGCGCCAAATGTAATACATGTTCCTGCTCTCTTGTGCTCCAGATGCAATGTGCTCTTTAAAACGCAATTTTGCTACACTAACAAATCAGTTTCAAACTTTCCCCCCCACAAAAACACTGGCAGACCTACCATATGAACGATGAAAACTGTATTTTTCAAGGTTACTCAATTCCTATAAGGCACATTTATAATTTCAGAAAAGGCCAGATATAATCGGGAAGCTCACTTGAGATACTGTTGATGACAACTCACTGCAAGCCATCAGGCTGCAAACATCACTGGTCTTTCCCCTGCTGGAGTGTGCTATGGCACCACCCTATGTGCAGCACCAGGCGGGAAACCTGGAGGAAGGGGCTTAGACTGATCATTTGAGAGAGAGCAGTTTTGAGTTCCATAAAAATTCTACTCAAAATGTTAGATATAATGAAAAACTGAATCATCCATTTATGTTCAAATAGTGTATGGTGAAGGGTATTCCTTGTATTGCGTTGCTTTTACTGTTAGGTATGTCTTTGACCACAAAGTGCTACACTTGTAAAAGTACAATTTACAAAGTAGAAAACGCCATCTCTCCAACACCCTATTAAATCTACCATTTTACATTTTAAGGAGCCCCTTTCCCTAAGTATTAGTTACATAATACTCTTCCTCATTCTCTTTCAAACATAGGGAAGGCATTTTAAAGATGCAATTAAGTATTTCCTGCATCAATCCAATTTCTGAAGCCCCGAGATAGTTGCAGGGAAAAAAAATAAACAGGAAGTGAAAGTGACAAGAC
>VMDR010016200.1:0-21414 GCA_007922815.1 Macrotus californicus | reverse complement strand
GGATTTTCTAAATTAATACAATGATAGGTTGCTTATCTTTTCTACTTTCGCCTATTTGTAATTCTCTACCTACCCAAACTTCAGAAAGAAATTAAGTATATTGCTGTTGTTTGATTGTTTTATTTTAATATTGACATGCACACCGAGGGTGTTATAATCATTGATTACAACAATCATTCTGGACTTGTCTTCTTTTAAACATAAAAAGAAACATCTCAAGGCTCTTACAGCCTTCTCTGGAGTTGTTTGAGCATCTCTGTTGTGACTCTAAGACAAAATTTACACCAGCGCTGACCCAAATGGCTGGCCCCAGGCAGGTTTAGTCTTTGCTTATCTCGTTTGTAAGTGCAATACCTTGCCTTTTGCACAATGCAAACCAAGGGCAAGGGAAATTTCTATACCAAAGACCACGTCTTAGGGCTTGAGGTGCTTTCCTCCTTTTCCCCTCCTTCCTGGTCCTTTCCCTTTGGAGCCCTGTGCCTTTCCACACACAACACCATCTTGATAGAGACTAATTGCCATCTATTCTCTCTGGCTCCAGACAAATAGAAGGTTTGGAGCCGAGGATAGGCCTTCTTAGGTCTGAGTGGATGCAGAAAGTGTTCTGAGGATGCTCAGTTATACCAAGGGGTCACAAGCACCAAACTAAGATATAAGGAATCATAGCCAAAATCTTGCCTTCATGCTGTATATAAGGGCTAAAGGCATCTAACAAATAGTTTCAGCACTGATGAAGTGTTGTGAAAGAGTAGGGATACCTGGTACCATAAGGACAAACACCTCATGAATAAGGAGGTCCCCGGGGAGCCTTCCTGCAGATGATAGCAGATGCATCTGGAAGGATGAGTAGGGGTTACCATGTAAAAAAGGTGGGAAAGGGTGTTCTCAGCAAAGGGAACTACACTGCCTGAATAGACACATGAAGTATGAGAGATGTTGGTACATTTAATGTAATTCTATATGGTCAGTCTTTCATGGTAGGCAAAGTCAAAGCAGGAAAAGTTTTGCATGGTCTGCTAAATATTTAATATTTATTTTCTAGTCAATGGAAAGCCACTGAAGAATTTTAACAGAGGAATGTAATAATCAAGAAGAATCAACTGAGTTTGTTGATTTCTAGATTAATTCAACAACCAATTTTTAAAAGTCTACTATGTGCTGGGTGCTCCACGAAGAGTTAGAAATTAAATGTAAGCTAGATCTGTTTATGCCTTTACATTGTTTCTAACCCAGGAGCTATACTTTGGCAAAGGAATAAGAGGATGAAGGAAAGAAGAGGTTGAAAATGAACCCGAGGTTTCTGACTTGGGCATCCAGGTGAGTGGTGGTGCTATTCACAGAAGTAAAACCCAATGGGAAGACAGTAATAACGGGTTCAGTTTCGAACATCTTCTCTTTACAGTGCCTGCCAAGTAGCTAAGAGGAAATGTACAGCAGACAGCTGGAGCTCATACTGGGGGGGAAACTGGGGAGTCATCAGTACCCAGGTATGTGTTTAACCAGAAGTTGGCAAAATACAGTCAATGGACCAAACTAGCCAAAGCCTATTTTTTGTGTAACCCACGGGCACGACTCTCATGTGCTGCTAACACTGTGAGTCACAGAGGCTAAGCTAGGGTGTCCCCTCAACCCCAGTGCTTCCTTCTGCTTATAGTGCCAGCCCTCTGGCTGAGGACCAGCATCCCTCCGGCTGAGGACCAGCATCCCTCCTCATGCTCACTCCCTGTGCCCCCACACTCCTGCCAGCCCACTAGGCCCCAACCCCCAGAACTAGAGAATGTCTCCAGCTGACAGTAGCTGTGTGTAAAATGTGCCCACCACCTGGGAGACAAACAGTACTGCAGCAAGGTAAGAGATATTCTCCTTTGCCATGAAAGTTCCCACACAATATCTTAAATTTTGCTTTGGCCCATGAAACCCAAATCATTTACTCTCTGGCTCTTGAAAAACAAATGCCTAACCCAGGTTTAAACTAAATACAATAAAAAAATTTTTTTTAAATCTAGGTTTTATACATTATGCCATTGGAATGCAATTCAAAATAACAAACATATTTTTAATTTATTCAAAGGTTTTAAGCTGCAAATGCTGAAAACCAAAACAATGCATTACATTCCACAGAAGTTCCTTACTCCACCCTCCCCTCCCTTTTAATCTGGAGAAGCAAAAATAGAAGCTAATTAATCAGGACAACCAAATCCCATCTTGAGGATACCATAAGATAATTTGTTCTGGATCTTTCCTACTTTGGGTTGTACTTTTTCTCAGAGATTCATCCATGTGTATTGTTTTCCATCCAAATGAACCTTTAAATCCTTCAAGGGTCTTAATTCATTTAAAAAAGAAAGAAATGGAGGCACTGTGTCTATAGCAACCAAGCAACAACTTAGAAAGTTAAAAACCACTGTTTCTGTGTCTGGTTCTTTGGGCTCTACAACTCTAGACCCTGGTGGAGTCACAGGTCACCTGAGAGACTGGTGGCCGTGGAATGCTGGGGACAAAGTCAATGACAGCATTTCTACCAGCGCACACACTTGGATTTTCAAAAAACATTCTCAGATACCATAATTGCTCAGCTGTGCAGACTGAGAGGTGAAAGAGTCTGAGAAGCATGTGGGAGGTAATTAAGTGCTATTAGAAGCAAACGGAACCTAATTTGACCAAATAGCCAAGTGCGGTGTGGTCTTTTGAAAACATTTCCAAATACAGGAACCAAATTTGATCCTTTAAGTCCTTCTTTTTAGGATGCATGTTTATTCAAAGAACAGATGGGGAGGAAAATCAGAAAAAGACTTTGGTCGACCCACATTAAACAGCACATTTGAGTGTGGGCATGAAGGGAGATGAGTTTTGGAAGGATTTTCATTTGTTTGATGTGTGGAGATAGTCTTGGGAAGTGGGGAAGCACTGACTTTATTTAATCTCTCCTAGGGAGGAGCTTCAGAAGGCTCTTAAAAAAGGAACACTCCTTAGTAAGCACATACTTCTATGCTCTCACATCGTTGGTATTTTCCAGTATAACAAGGGGTAGGGGGTGGACGCAGAATTTCCAGCACTAGAGTTCTGGGCACAGGGCATAGGAAGAAAATGTAGGAATGGATATAAACTGCCATCCACAAGTTGAGCTTTTTAAGGGTTTGAATATTCTCAGTAAATTTTCTTTGGATGAGATGAGGTCATGTTTTTGTGTTTATATTTTATGTACTCCTAGAAACCACAGTGGAATCAGCACTGAAAACAAGTGTAATGCCGATAGCATGTATTCCCTACCTACCTAATCCCACACGTCCCCAGCCTCACCAAAATGTTTCCTAAAAATCTGTATTTTTCTTGAGATGCCCAAGTTGTCAATGCATGTCAGAAAAACTTGGATATAAACAGATACTTAAATCTAAGTGTAATCTTTGATGGCTACTTAAAGCAAATGGAGCTTTTGAACCCGATGAGGTGTGCTCCTTTGAAATAGTAGCATCAATCTGGAGCCCAACACAAATAAGAAACTACAGGGGGGAAGATTCTGGATGAGAAATCAAAATGGAAAGGAATTACCCTGCTGGTTGGTAACATTTCCATATGGACACAAGCAGCAAAACAACAAAAGATCAAAGAGCAACCCAAAAAGAAGGGAGTGTTCAGTCTCATAATTGTGCATGTGTGTGAACACACAGCCTTCTGTAAGGATAATAGCAGAAACATGTTCTTGCAAGGGAGCTCCGATGTACGCCAGCTAATGGGGCTGCTTGGCTGAACCTCAATACGCAACAATCCACTCTTCATTTGTAAAAGATGCTACTGATTAATGGTATCTCAAATTTGTAATAATAGTTAACAGATGCACAAGAAGAGAACTTTCTCAAAGAATAGAAACCCTGTGTTCTTCCAACCCTCATTGTAATTACTCCTTTTGTGGTCTGGTGCTCTCATCCCATTGTGTGGCCGAAGCCCCAAGGAAGGAAACTTTGTCCACCTTTACACTGAGTCAGAGGCTCAGGTGCAAATGACCGCTCATAACCCTGACCTTTAAGTGTCAGCACTAAATAGGAAACTTGCTTTATTTCTTTTAATGAGTCTCTTTCACAAGGCACAATTTCATTGCTAATTCATAAAATCACTTATTCCACTGTTTAAAGAGGTTAGCAAGCCCCCTTTCAAAAACACAGCCTCGTTCTACATTCACTACACTCTGCCCCAAATGAAAAGTTTTAAAGAGACTTAATATCTGGAGATAATGATGTATCGTTAGTGTTAACACATAGGTAAAAAAGTAACGACGAATTGAATAAATGATACTAGAAAATAGAGAAAAGCATCTCAAAATATATCGTTGTTCAAGAGATCACTAGTCCAAATGACCATTTTATCAGGACAGTCAATGACTTCGGAAAAATAAACAGGACAAGGTGAAAGGAGCCCCTTCCCGCTTGTATTCAGAAAACAAAATGACCAAGATACAACCTTCAAAATCTCATTATGTTATTAGATTAAATGTTTGCCATTACCTGGAGTTTTATGTTCTCAAAGTGCTTTAATTAGTCCATCTTCCCCAGTCCAGCTCAATTTTCAGATGGGAACACTGAGGCACATCGGTTGTGATTTTCCCTCCCAGGGACAAGTAAGTTAGTTTTGTTCAGAAAACCCAAGTCTGCAATCAAAACTCATGAGTAAACCCTGGGCTCAGGGTTGGCTTTTCATTCTACAGCTGGGCCCGTTGGCTTGTTGTTATTTTTAATTTAATGTCAGAGCATGCAACATTTGATCACGAGATGTAGGATTTTGTTGTTCTTGTTACGTAACTTTTCATTATAGTTTCCCTTTTGCTATGACTGCAAGCCAAATACAAGTAGACACTTTTTTCCTTGCTGCATTCCTTACCTCCAAGTCCTCCTGCCCTCTTACCCTTATTTGGGGACACGGTATTCATGTTTAGAATAATGTTTCTTTCATTTGTAGAATTAATTTGGTGAAGAGTGTGTGTGAAAACGTCTGTATTGGGTGATAGCAAGTATGGTTAAGAAGTATCAAATTTAAGAACTCCAGTTAAAGCAAATTTTTAAAGCTTAAAAATGTCATTTAAATTCCAAATTTAGTTGGAAGTTTTAAGAAAATGAGAGGGAGAGAGAGAGAGAGAGAGAATTATAGGCTTTTACACGTGCCTTTTTCTGGCTCGCCTTCCAGCTGCCAGGCAGGGGGATCAAGGTGGGTGAGCAGCTCACTCCAAGCCCTAGGGCTCTGTAACCCAGCTGCCAACATTCTCATAGGGTCCGTGAGCAGGCAGATCGCTCATTCCATTTGTAACCATGAGAAATGGAGTCCCCTAGGGAAAATATGCACTCTCCATATGTTCAGCCTTGTGCAATAGTCTAGGTGAATCATAGTCGGAGAAACAGAGGGAAAGGGATGTGTCCTGACACTTGATTTCCTCAGAGATATCAGACCGTCATTTCCAGGGCTAGTACAATGCCCTTAAACGGACCACTAATCTGATCCAGCCAGGGCTGGGATGCTTTTAGGAGCGTTCCTTTGAGTGCATCTGAATTCTATTGCTAAGGCTTCCACAAAACTATCAAAATGAAATGCTTTGATGTGTATCCCCTCCAAGCAAGCACTGTGCGCAATTCAGAGCCTCTTCATCCAGCTTCTGCCTTCCTTGCCCTGTCTTCTCCCCCACCGCCATGCAGCTTGGCCAGGGTGTATGCCTTCCTGCTCATATGAACCGCAGTTGCTGAAAAAGTGAAGCCAAAAGAAACAGCCAATAAAAACAGAAACAGCTGTAACAATTTTGCACAGCATGGTCTTGATTTCCTTGAGTTTTGTATTTCTCTCTCTTTCTCTCTCTCTCTCTCCCTCCCTCTCTCTCTCCAGCTCTCTTTTCCATGTGCAACACCCTCAGTGTTAGGGCCTGGACTAGAGCAAGAAATACTTTTCCCTTCTTGAAACCCTTGCGTAATTGAAAAATAAGGTTGGAGTCCATTTTAAAGAATCAACTCCAAAATAAGCAGAGCCAAGGGGAGACTGAAACATAGGCAATGAGTTGAGAATCCCGCCACCAAAGACAGGTGCAAAGATAATTTTTTAAAAATAACAATAATAGTAGACCCAGCTCTCAAGTTTGCTCTTTCCCCGTGCTGCTGTTGTCAGCAGGTGTGTCTGTTGTCAGTGGAGGCCACAGAAGCTGTCCTGTGTGTGTGTGTGTATTCGCCTCTCCACGTGGGACCTGCCCTGAAAACTTTACTGGACTGTTATTTACCATAGCCATGTTCTATGTCCATCTGCTCAAAACCCAGTCATGTAAAGGTAGCTTGTAAAATGCAAAAAGCTACTGGAGTAGCTTGAATGATCTGAGTGGTTTCAGGCAAGAGAAAGAGAAGGAACAGCTCAAAGCACTAAGTAAATATAAAAGGCAAGACCAACAGCAGATTGTGATCAGTGCCTCCTTTCCTGTCTGTGCAGGCTCAGGAACCCTGGGAATGTTTACCTTCTTCAGAATGCATAAGGAATGAAAGATATGCTCCGTTCTGTCCTTTCTTCAGAGGGTACTGCGTCCCAAATCCACATTCTAGCTAAAATGCTTGCAGTGATGGCATTGATCTCTAATGGTTAGAAAAAGTCTCCTTTTTAGTTGTTTTTTTTCCCCCCTGATGTTTTAGGTGGTATTTGTTTTGTTTCTCTTCATCTGCTTCTTTCTTTACCCTTGTTCTGGGAGTAGCCCCCGTGAGAAGCTGAGCTGGATGGAGAACTGGCTGAAATAAAGGTTCTTTTATGGTGGCACAGCCCTGTTTTTCAGATGGTGTGAAGCAGATCTGTAGTTTATTATTAATAATAGCACATGCGCGACACCACATCTTCAAAGGGCTGTGCAAACATTAATTCTTTTGTGATGTGAAAAAAAAGCAGCAGCAAAATCTCTCTAAAGTGAATCTCCCAGTCTTCCAGAGAAGGGAAAAAAAAATAGTTCCAGCTAGAGATGAATGAATCAAACCCCGGAGGTCTGCGATCTGGGTCCAATTGAGGAGCACTTTGAAAAAAAATCAGGAGTTTTATCTGAACTATAGCATGTTCCAAATTTGACACTCTTTCAAACTCACATGGAAGTCTTTCGAAGACAAGCTGTGGTATCTTTGTTCCAGGAATAAAACAAACAGAATAAAAGAGAGGGGAAAAGTGCAGGACTAATGTGTGTTTTCTACTTTGTTGAAATCTGATCTGCAGTCTCCAGAAGAAAGAGTTATACTCACCAGTGTGGCCAGGCCTGCACTTCAATTTCTTTTATTCAGTGATTTCTTTGTCAAAGTCACGGTCCTCTATAAAAAAAGTGACAATTAACATCCCATTTTGCAGAAACTCAGAAAGAGCATCCAGATGCCCCATTTTCATTGAACTTCCCAATTTGGCTTCTCAGTTTTTTTTATGCTTGAAGGTATTTTTCCCAATCCTTAGATAGGTAGATAGATAGATAGATAGCATTTGAGGCTTACAAAAGAATATATGATCTATGTGCAGGTTATAAAACACAACTGTAAAGTGAAAACTAATAAAATTGCCACCTCATTTAAAAACTAAAACATCCCCAATAAATAACCTAGCAACTACCTCTGTGTGCCTTCCCTTTTCCACCCCCTGCCTTCCTGACAGGGGTCATCATATTCCTGAATTCTGTGATGAGTGTTCCTATGACAGATTGATTACATTAATAGTCTAGATTAATGTCCTCTCATGACCTTTGCCCTATAAAATTATCATCGCTTCCCATTCTGATCTCAGTCTTGGTCATGTGACTACTTTTGCCAATACGATGTAAGCAAAGGAGACAAGTAGACATTTGGAGAGTGCATGGGTATTCCCACTTGCCCTTTTACAAGATGATTTTTGCTTATTGTGTATCCTCGTAAGAACACGGCCAGGATGGCTCACTGGATGATGACAGAAATGTGAATCAGAGCTGTTCACATTAGATCACGGTCACCCTGGATCTGTCATTAGCTAAGCCGAGAACATTCAGCCAAGATTACCAGAACCACTTGAGGAACCTGTAGCTCCCATGGAAGTGTGAGCAAGCCCAGGCCAGACTAGCCCAGCGCTGGCAATATCAGACGAACACAACAGATTTGTGGGCGAGACAAATAATGTGTTTCTTTCTTTAAGCCGTTAAACTTCAAGGTGGTTGTTTTCAGTCTTGTTTTGGGGAGCCGACTACTTCTACAATTCCCTTTCTTTTTTCAAATAAAATAACAACACGTACAACCACGAAAAAATATACCTCTTGGTTCTAACTCTTCACCTTTCTCTCCCTTTATTATTAAATTCTTTGTAATTTTATTACAACCTATGTTTTCCTTTGTGACTTTTTTCACCTACCACACTTTTTGTTTTAATTTATGTAATTTCATGTAGTTATGGTGATTGATTTTTGCTGTTATTTAATGTTTTGTGAATATAAATTATTTTCTTCTGTTAGTGGGCATTTGGCTTTTATATGGATGTTGATATCGTTTTCATTTGGGGGTTATTATAAAAAATAAACTCACCCATATACATCTCCTCATGCACATTTGCAACTTTCCTAGAGTAAATATTCCTAGGAGTACAATGGTAAGACTGTGAGCGAGAATGGTCAAATTTTGAGGCTCATACATGTCAAATTATTTTCCAAACCGTCAGTAACAATGGGTACATCCACCAATATATATACTGCAAGGCCCCCACGCCTGTCTGCATTAAGCCGGCTTAAGCGGAAGGAGCATGTGGGAACCTTTGTGGGAGGTTTTCATGTTTGGAGCCTGGAAGTGGCACACATCATGGCTGGTGACATGCCATTGGCTTAAACTCAGTCACATGACCTTATCACTGCAAGGGTCACTGGAAAATGTGGTTCAAGAAGAAGAAACCAGCAGGCTACATAGCCAGTCTCTGACATAGCTTCTAATGCTTCTAGTACTAAAATATTACTTTCTACTAGATAAGCCCTCTACAGTTTGTCTAGAAAACACATCCATGTAAAGTATTTTGACTTTCACACTTTCACCAACTCCCTGGGGTAATTAGGTCAATTATCATTATCCTCATTTTATAAGTGAAGAAACTAGGGCTCCAAGTGGTTAAGTGACTTGCCCAAGGTCACAAAGTTAGTAATTTGCTAGAGCCAGAGAATAATCTCAACTCTTTTTCCCCAAAGTCTTGTCCTATTTCTAGTATAATTAACCTTTCTTTTCCCAAATATTAAGTCACGCAACAACTGAAATTGATGTTTGTATAACTACTATGTGAATATTGCAGTCTGCTTCCTTCTAAAAATACAGAAATGAACATCACAAAGATTCTGCCACTAGAATTTCACAATTTTGAGTTTTTTATCTGCTATGTCCTGCTATCTCCTTATCTTCATTTCCTCACAATATATTCACAGCTAAATACACTCATGCTGGGTTCACCAGTAATTTCCAATTCAATGAATACAGTGGGCACCGTTCATTCTTCATCTCATTTGAATACTGTAAAATCATACCAGATGGTGACCCCTTTCTCTTTGTAATGCCGCCTTCTTTTGATTCCCATGATTCAATACTCTCCTGATTTTCCTTTTAACTCTGATTAATTTTATTTAATAATTCATATTATTGCTGCTTACCCTCCTCTTTGTATACTGAGAACACTGTAACCCTGCCTGCCAAAATCAGATCTTTCTTCAAATCCCAACTGTAAGGTCATCTTCGTGAGGAATCTTTACCTAATTTTCCAGGCAAACGGAAATGTCTCCTATGCTCTACAAACTTTATTCTTATCTCTTTCACAGGACTGACCACATTCCACCTCATAATCGCTGTCTAGCTATCACAGGAAAAACCAATTCAACTAACTTCCCTTAAGGCTCTATCCTGGTATGTCTTCTTGTCTCACTTTATCTTCTCATTTTGGGGTAAAGCCCTTTATAATTGGTGTTTTTTCTACCTGGAAGCAGCTCTCTCTCTCTTCTCTCTCTTCTCTCTCTCACCCCAACCCCTTCTCTTCTCTCTTCTGGTTAATTCCTAGTCATCTTTCAGGATTCAGTAAAAATTACTTCTTCAAAGAAGCACATTCCTGACCCTGCCACGGGCTCAGGCCTCCTGGTTAAGAGCGCACTTGGCACGCTGTGCTCTTCCCTCTTCATAGTTTTCACAACTATAGTGCAACACTTAACTGTGAAGTTTGCTCTATTAAAACATAAATCCTGACATTACAGGGTCCATGCATGTTATATGGTCTCTGCATACACCAGGCCTTCCTTAACATTTACTGAGTGAAATAATTATATTGCTGTAGAGTAAAATCTCAATGACTGTTTAGATGCTACCTCATCTGCAACTTAGAGTTGACTAAAACCACTGAGGGTTTTTTTTTTCCCCACCCAGACTTTAGTGCTTGATTATTTGGACCTTATTACCAAACTGTAAAGCACTGGCTTTTAAACATCATCTTACTAGGTTGAACCCATTGGATTTGCATTCTGTTATTCAACATAAACTATCCCTCCTACTCCCATGCCATCTAATAACTTGATCATGAAATCATGGACAAAAGTGCTAAACAAGGCAAACCTCAAGACAGGGCTCTGAAACTTGCCAACTGGACCTACCATACCATAAGGTTATGATAGTTTACCTTTACCCTGGAAGTTCAACTTCTTAGCTCTGTTACCCCGGTCATAGCTGATATTTGAAGGGGTCTACAAATCACAAAGCCTTATAGCACATATGAAAACCTAGTCCCCCTTTTAAGTTGCAAAAAGAAAGTCACCTCCTGAATGAACTTGTACCTAATTTTTCTTCACAAAATGACTATCTCCCTCCTCATTGTTTTCCAATTTTGTTCTTACCATTTTTATATCACTGACCACATTCTGGCTTCACATTAGAGTTGACTCTTTGGGCAGTACCAATTCTCACTATTTAAATTCAGTTCCTTCAGGGCAACAAGGGCTACACTTCCTGATTTGATGTTACTATTTATTTTCTCCAACATGCCAGAAGCTGGGATTTTACATATACCATTTTATTTCTTATCGAGGGAAATATTATTTCTATAAGCATTTCAGAGATGAGGAAACTAATTCTCAAGGAAGATTTTCTTTATGTTCTTCCTCTAGCACTGGTCCTTGTTCATAGCATATATTAAATGAGTAATTAATTGCCAAATTGAAGTATAGAATTGATACTGATGGCAACATATATGGGAATTTTGCCCTCCCAGGGACTGTGGGCCCAAAATGATATTAATATCTTGAATCAGATGACTGGACTAAATCTGAACTGCTATTTCAGATGAAAGTTCCCTAATACATTATTATTTTCTCTTTCAAAGAGAGTATGCATTTAATATTGCTTCAGGCAAATAGAGACAGGACAGATGTGTTATTTGGAAAAACAATGTTGCAGGAAACAAATGTATGCAAATTATGCCTCTTCTGTACATTTCAAGACCATTTTTAAACTAATAAACTTCTTCAAGGTGACATGCTGACATTCTGAAATAATTTCTGTCACTAGCATATACTGACCACAAACCGGGCTTTTTTTTTCAATGGTAGACCAAAGAGGTAAAAATAGTATTCCATGACGGCAGTGTTTTTATTCCTACCAAGATTTGTTTTCTAAAGCTAATGTAGACAAAGACACTGTGAGATAGATCAGATAGTGAGGAGTTTAAATGATTCAAGCAGAGAACCTTCCCAGTAAATCTATATTTGTCTTTTTGAGAAAGCCACAAACAAAAACTTGGCTATGGGTCATGATTTATGTAAGGATTTGCACAATCTTTAAAAAAGTCAAGGATTTTGTAATCTAATTACCATTTATAGATAAGAAGACTTCAACCCAGAGAAGAGAAAACAAGTTTCCCAAATCAAAGAGCAATTATGTTGGAATTCAGACTAGATCCCAGTGTCTGGCCTCAGGGTCAACTTGTTCCATCTCTACTGTCCAATCGTGCTCTTGCAAACTGCTACCCACAATTCATGATTTACATGTATGACTTCCTAGGCATGACCAGCCAGACTTCTAGAGGCAGCTCATTTCCTCACTGGCCTATACAATGTTTATCTCATGCATGTCCATTTCGTTTTTCTTGTCAAGACAAAGCTTCTTTAGTGTGTTAGCCATGTTTTATCATCCATGTATCCCATGTAGGGTTGGGCCAATAACTGTTCCCTCCAGTAAGCCTTGACTAAAAAGATTATATTTTTATTCTCGCCCAAGGACATTTTCTTTTCCTTGCTTTTTTTTTTTTTAGAGAGTGAGGAAGGGAGAGAGAAGCACTGATTGGCCGCCTTCTGCATGTACCCAGACCAGGGATCATAGGTCCCTGGACAGGAATCAAACCTGCAACCCTTCAGTTATGCGATGACGCCCCAAACAACTGAGCCACACTAGCCAGGGCTTTTAATAGGAGATGCAGCATGGCAGAATAGGCAGGATACAGCATATGCTTTGGAATCTGACATCATGACTATCAGTCCAGTTCTGTTCATGCTACCTGGGGACCAAATGGGATAATGCATGAATTGTGTTTCACACATGGAAGATGATGAATAATTCCTTGCAGTTTGCTATTGCTGTTCTTAGGTTTTGGCTGGAAGTTCCTATCAAGTTTTCTGAGTTGTCATCTGCAATGGATACTGCTTTTAGACTATCTCCTTTCTGGAACACTGGGAAACAATTGACTGGGAATACATTGAGAACAATTTATTCTTGGTAAATTATCTTCACACAAGCAGAATGAAAGGAAAGAGAAGGGTTATTGAAGGAAATAGAAAATCATTCTCTAAATTATCTCCACCCAAGACATTCCATTTTTATTGTTCCTTTGTTCAAATAGTGCAGTAGGCTTCGCCCAGCTTGCCTTTAACAATAACCTTGAGATGATGTTTGGGGACCTCCACTCATGTATTTCATGTCTCAGCATTCTCCAGAGAAATGGAACCAACAGGAAATGTTTATGTCTGTATCTATATCTATCTATACATCTATATCTGTCTTTCTATTGAGAGAGTGGGGGAGGGATTGATTTTAAGTAATTGGCTCACATGGTTGTGGAGATAGGCAAGTCCAAAGTCTGCAGACTAGGCCAACTGCCTACCAATTCAGGTAATCAACAGATTGAATAAAGCTTCCTCACCTTATCGAGAGTAATCTACCCCAAATCTTACCTTATATGTTAATTGTATCTCTAAAGAATGCCTACATCTAGACTGGTGTCTGACCAAGCAGCTGAGACCTTATCCGAGCCAGCTGACACATGAGTTAACCCTCACAACCTCTCACTTACTGTCTAGAAAGTGCAAGCAGGGGAAGTGCGGTGAGGGCAGACGCATGTCAGAGCACACCAGCGGATTAGGAAAGGGACTTCATAACTATTTGAAATACATTTCTGTCATGCAGACTGCTATAACAAAATACTACGGGCTTGAGTGTCTTGTAAACAACAAAAATTTATTTCTCACAGTTCTGGAAGCTGGAAGTCCAGGATCAGGGTGCAAGCATGGCTGGGTGAGGGTCTTCTTCTGGGTCAAAGACTTCCGGTGGTGTCCTCACATTGGTTGCAGGGACAGGTTAGTTTTCTGGGACCTCTTTTATAAGGTCACTAGTTCCATTCATGAGCATTCTGATCCCATGAACTAGTCACTTCCCAAATTTTCTATCTCCTAATACCATCACTGTGGGCATTAGGTTTCCAGCGTATAAATTTGGGGCAAGGGGACACAAACATTCACACCATAGCACCCAATGAGGAGACTGAGTTATCTAAGGTAACCCAACTCCTCATCCATACTGAGTTCCCTGTGGTACTGATTAGCAGCCAAGGTACTCCAAAACATTCACATGAGAACCAACAGCTCAGGCAAACTCCCAGATACACTCCACAAGGTACAAGCATTTCCAGGTTCTTTCTCAGTAATCAGTCCCATTAAGAAATCCCCATCCACATGTGTCCCTATTTGGCAAATAGGAGTTAATTGCTTAGTTCCTAGAAAAATTTTTACAAAATCCAAGTTGACCAACATGAAAACTTAAAGCCTTACAGTTACAAAGAAACAGTCTTTTTAGCAGATGCAAACTTTAGAGAAAAGAGTCCACAAGACCACCTCCAATTCTAACAGCAATTGCAAGTTCCGGGGTCCCCAAGACCACTCCTGGGTTTGATAATTAGCTAGAGGGATGCACAGAACTCCCCGAAAGCTGTTATACTCACACTTATGCTTTATTACAGCTAAAAGATACAGATTAAAGTCAGCCAAAGACGAGCACACACAGGGCAGATTCATGGAAAGAAGGAAATATGGAGCTTCTAGCTGTTCTCTACCCATAGAGTCATGGGCAGCTTTACTTTTCCAGCACTGATGTGTGATAAAATGCATAGAATATTTCCAGACAGGACAAACTACCAAAACCTCAATGTCCAATGGTTTTCCTGGGTCTGCGTCACCTAAGCATGACTGACTGCCTACGCAGACCTCAGCCCCTCCAGAGGTCCAGCTGATACTGTATGATCCTCCCCCCTAAATCCCATTGCTGGTGGCCCAAGTCCCTTACTCTAAATCACATTGTTATTATATGGATGGCCCCAGGCCTCCATTGAAACAAATTCTCAGCACCTTTCTCAGTGTCAACTTTCCTCAGAAAAAAACATCCTATGGGTTTGCAGATTACCTCCCAGGAGACAAGAGCAAGGTCTTTCTTTTGCCTTTGAATCAGGTTCAGTTGTTTACTACACAAATATTAAGTTCTGACTGAGGATGTTTTCTTTCCCCTCCTAACTTCACAATTGCGAAATTTGTAAGTGTGTTATATATAAAACAAACGTTTGTTAGGCACTTGTTTATATATTATCTTTCAGTGCTTTTACAGTAGTTTAGGCTACAGATTTATCTTAATCTGGTTCTTTCCTGAAAATATTTTTCAGCATTGCCTCCATCACTGCTCATGCAGTCCTATGAGGTGGGCTCAATTTCTGGTGGTGTTCTAGAGGCAAGGGAACTGAGGCTTGCCTAAAACGACAAAGCAAGTGAAAGGTAGAGATGGAATATAAACGAGGGCTACTGGGGTCCAGAGTTTATGTTCATTCTCACTATGTTGCAAACATCCTGCCTCTTCCATTTGAAATAGATCTTCACAGGCAAGTGCACAAGCAAAGGAGCCAGGGTTTTTGACTAAAAATTGTCCAGTTCTGCCATTCTGTTCCACAATATGTATGAATGCAGAATGTCGCGACATGCGACCCTTCTCAGCATACATCTAACAGAAATAAATATAAGGCAGAAAGACATAAAGACTTACCATGAGCTCATGGTGCCCTGATCAAAGAAGGCTTAGTCAACAACAGTGTTTCAAATGGCCCTTTTGTCTGGCCTCCCAGAGGTCTGCACACCCTGGGGCACCGCACAATAACAAGATTCAAGATGACTGAAAGGCATGCCTTCCTTTGTAAAACAGGATAAGGGAAATTCTAAAAGGCAAGTGAGAAGGAGGACCTGTATTTGAGTCTCCAAATACAAACGCCTTCTCAGAGAGGAAAATATAGAAAAGGCAGTACGGATGTTGAGATTCTAAAAATCCTGTCCCTTCAACTCTCCATGTGAGCACATCTCTTGGGAATCTTCACGTATCCCAGGATTCCTTGGTTTGGTAATGGCTGGTATGAACAACTCAGTTTCTTTAATTAAATTTTTAGAGTTTGGGTAAAACTTTTATCTTTGTGCCATGTGACAAATGGTGTTATAACAACTAATAAATAAATTTGGATGAATCTTGAAAATGGAGTGGAAGGTATGAGGAATGTCACCCCAAGAAATGTTCAAACTTGCTGAGAATTTTTATAAAAGTTTATCTGAGCCGCCCATGCTGGTGTCGCTCCATTGGTTGGAGCATAGCCCCATACACCAAAAGTCTCAGGGTTTGATTCACGGTCAGGGCACGTACCTAGGTTGCAGGTATGATGCCCAGTCAGGATGAGTATGTGAGGCAACCAATCGATGTTTCTCTCTTACATCAGTGTTTCTCTCTCCTTCCCTTCCTCTCTCTCTAAAGTCAAAAAACATATTTTTAAAGGAAAAAAAAATTATTGGAACCAAAAAAAGGATGTATTTGGAAGCAAGATCTCAACAGACTGAGAGAAATGCTTCAGAGAACAACAGTTTGCAGTTATTTTATTCAGATGAGACTAAGGAGGGAAGGTAAGGAAGATTATAGGGAGGTGGGCAGAAGCCCACTAGGGATGGCAGTCCGGCACAGGTAAGATTACCTGCTCCCTTGGGGGGAGGAACATGGAGATCAGATTACAGGGTGGTTAAGATTATGAGCTCTGTTCAGGGTGTTTGCAGTGTACTTCAAAGGTGCATTAACCTAGATGCACAGAAACAATGGACAAGGCTTGCTAAAGGCAAAGATAAACCATTTACTAAAAAATTATATGTCTAGGGTGTGACTACCCACCGTGATCTGCCCAGTTAAAAATTTATGATCAGATTGCCCTGTAAGGTTACTTTCTATAGGATCCCATATTTTTTACCACCACAAGAATTTAAGCTGAAGTCTAACTGAAGGGAGTTTGACATACAGAGAGAGTAAAGTTTTAGTTTGCCTGAAGAATGGTAATTGCTGAGACGTGGCCCTAATGGTGCCAGCCCAGGAAAGGGGAAACAATGTAGTCTAACCTCAGGTAGATGATGGAGGCATGCTCTAGCCCCAGACCTGCCTTAAGTGGGTGACAAGGTGAGATCACCACTTTAGCCAATAGTCTTCAAAAGGTGATGCCAGAAAAAGTAGCACACAACATAGCTACGGAGGAGCCACATGGGCCAGATCTAAGCAACAAAGCTTCTCTTGATGGAAAAATGTAAGCCCCCTCTTAGCCTTTGTCTGAGAGAGAAATTCCTGAGAGAAGGAAGAAAGGAACTCAAGCTCTTTCCAGGGGACCAGTTGGTAAGCACAGCCATGGAATTACTGTTTGGGTCTTGAGTCATTTTTATGCCTTTGTACCTCTCAGGTTGGTGGCCTTGGAAACATTAGTCACATTATAATTTTAAAGAATTAAATGCATATGGTCTTCCATTTTAATGTCTGTAAATTCTACAAATAGGTAATTGTGAAATTTAATATGTGAAACTTCCGTACTCAAAGGACTATTTTACCACGATTACAAAATAAATGACTTTTTAAGAAATTTGGCCAAAACAGCGTCGGTGCTTCATTGCACCTATACCTTATCATCTTGTATTTTCAATAGAACCAGAAAGGCATCAAATTCACATCAATATAATGAGTTCAAAAATGAAAATTCTAGCTAATTAACCAATTGCACCATCACTATAAAAACAAACAAAAATATTCTGGGTTGTGAGGACATTTGTTTTGGTTTGGTGTTCTTTTACCCCTTAACTATTTGGTTCTGCATCCCTGTTGTTTCTATTACTTAATATATCAAACTTCATCAAAGTTGGGTCCAAAATAATCATGTAAACACTGGCCTGGTACCACTGCATGAGCTAACTTTTCAAAGTGTTGGTTTATAGGAGGTGGTGCACTCCCTATTTCTAGAATGTGAAGCTTTCATATCACAAGGAAACACCAGCCAGCACCAGCAGGTACAGCTCAGATAAGGTGGAAAATAAAACCCAAAAGAGGGTTGGCTTTCAGTATTTTCCTCAAATGAAAGGGTGTATATAGGGAACCTCTTTGTGTGTGATGTGACCTATGGCTCAGCTCTGGTTCTGTGGCGTGCAGGGAACATCCGTGGATAGGTCTCCCGTGGGGAATCAGGCATGCATTGTCCCTACGCCACTTTTAAACTTGCTCTTGCAAAAACTCCCTCACCTGGGGGAGACAGCAGAAGTTTACTGTGACTTGTGCTAGACTTCCCAAGCATGAGTGTAAACAGCTCAGCCTTCTCTCCTTTACATTTGTAAATGACCTTTCTCTCTAAAGTAATTGGCAACATTCTTTCCTCTGTTATCCAAAGCGAACCTGTGCATAGTTAATGAGAACCATCCTGGATGTAATGTACCTAGAATATCAATAAAAGCCTGTCGAGGCAGGGGCCGGGGCCCTCTCTATATCACTTAGAGATCGGCCACATATCCCTTTTTGCTCCACAGGATTCCTTTAGTCCACGTGAAATTGTTCATCACTTGTCCAGGGATATAGAACAAGCATTCCACAACAACACGCAGTCCTGCCAGACAGGCCCACAACAGGTATATGTTCAGCTTCCTTTTCTTTTTTTTACTGTCGTTCAAGTACAGTTGTTTCCATTTCCCCCCACCGTTCTCAGCTTCCTTTTTATTGGCACTTATAATTAATACTTGACCGAAGCTTATTTGTAGTGGTGCTTGGAGGGGCACAGTAGAGCAGGGTGGAAGAATCGGTCTTGAGGTCATGGATCAAGGCACTGGGAAAGAGAGAGTGGGAGTGTGTCAGCTTTTAGTTGAAAGAATTTGCTTTGTTTCCAGTTCCATGGTTTCCTTTAGCCATGACATAGAATAAATAGAAGACTGAACTTTAAAAAAATTAATTCATTTAAAAAGGCAGGATGGTTTTGTTTCTGCAAATGCCTCGAACAAAGCATGTGTTTCTGTTTAATACTGGATAAGCTCCAATTGATGTCTAGATCCTTGTCAAAATGTTTACTTTTCCGTGGATTTTTTTCCAGTGGGGCATTATGAAGCCATGGCCACAGCTCTGGCCTTCAAAGTCGCTGCCAGGCTCCCTTGAAAAGTCACTGTTCTACCTCACCCCCCATCCACACTCAAATGAAATCTTAGCTTTTTAAAAATCATTCTGTGCCTGAAAGTGATCAATCTTGGTACCAAAACGGGAGAAACTTGATGAAGAGTTGAAGGCGATTCACCGAAGCAACTGCTAAGACAACAAATATTGAAAAAATGGATGTTTATATTCATTGGGATACTTTGCACAATATTTTGGTGTTGTGTAAAACAACAAAAATAGTGTTTTATTTTTAAGCAGTTATGAACTGCTGATGAGTGTGCAAGACAACTGTAGAGGGGCGTTTGATGATAGCCCATGTCACTTTACACTACTGTACCTTGGTTATTTTATTCAACTCCATAGGCCTGTATAAGCTAAAATACATATGCCATGAATTATAACATGTGAAGACAATAAATGAAAAAACCTAAATGGTTTTATCTTACTTTTTACTAGAAAACATAACCACATAATAAAAGCCACATATTATGATGCAAGAGACTACAGAACAAATATAAAAGTATTGAAAAAGTATCTGTAGATAACAGCTATTTAGTTAAAAAGATAAAAGAATTTTGTAGAAATAAATTAAAACTACAGCCTTTGATAATCTCTATGAAAGGATTTGATTTCTCTCTTTTCAATTTTTAAAATCCTTTAGATCATTTCTTTTTTAATCTCTGGGGAAAATGCCCACTTTTCCATGCCCCCGTGGAGTGCTGAAATTAGATCTCAGAGATTTGCGTTTCGATTCTGCCTCTACCACCTTCTGACTCTAGGTTTATAAGGTAGTGCTGACTGCTTAATAAATCATCCCAAAGCATAGAGACTTAAAACAATAATCAATGATTAGTTCATGGTTCTGTGTGTAGTCTTGCTGGTTCTATGCCTTTGGCTGGCTTGTTGAGGCAGGTCGGTCTAAAATGACCTCATCCATATTTCTGAGGCCTGGGCTGGGCTTCCCGGAAGCCAGCCCAGGATTCTTCACTTGGTAGCAGAATGATTCCCATCAGGAAGAAAAGGCAAGGGCAATGCACAGTACTCACCAAGCCTCTGTTTGCACATTTGCTATTGTTCCATTGGCCAAAAACAATCACACAAGTAAGCTTAGTCAGAGCACTGATGAATGAGAAAAGGGAATAGAAAGAGGAAGGTGTGAGCAATTTGGACTCATTACTGAAATAATGTGCCACTCTGGCTTGGCCGGACAGTGGATCTCGCTGGGACTCAGGTTTTTCATCTCTAAATTGGACACCATATTAACTTATATTTCTTAAAAAATTGTGCAGAGAATTAAATGAGAAAAAATATATGGAAACTTTTGAAAAAAAATGCAGAGAACTGAACTAAGACTACCTACACAATGCCAAAATATCTGGCCAATCTAACAAAGTTTGCTTTTATAAGTCATCTGAATGTTTTATCTACTTAACACTCAAGGTTTTGAATCTCTACTGAGTAATTGGACTGTTCGGTTTCATTTTGTTTTTATAGGATGGTGCAGCTACCTGTTTTTTAATAACCTTAATTATTCTAGAATATGTTTGAGAGTAAAATATTGGTTTTTCTGAGAAAAATGACTTTTTCCTGCCACTCCCAATGTATCTCTTCTACATTAAATTGCCTCAGCAAACTGAAAGAGTTGTAGTCATAAACAACCACAGAGAACAGAAATAACAAACACATTCTGAGTTACAGTTGCCATAGGAACATGGTTTCTTCTCTTTCCCTCTTCATGGCCCACTCCCTCCCCCTCCCCCTCCCTCTCCTCTTCTCCTTCTGCTTCCTCTTCCTAGAGGAAGTAGACTTCTACTTCTATCTTTAAGGCATGTGAAATGACAGCATCCTGGCACATTATAGCAGTAGTGTTCCATTATTATAGTCACTGAAATTAATGACAGGAAGCCTGAAAAAGCAATGTTGACAAGTCCCACAGAAAGTTTAGAATTCCTTATCATGTTCATAATTTGATCGTATAGTTCAAGGGAGCAATAAGGGTTACGGTTTTCATATTTTGTTTTTTTTTAATTTTTAAAAATTTAGTTATCAGTATACCACAAACTTTTAATTTCTTAATGTTCACAGAGAGTAGGAGCTCTGTAGAAAAATTTATATCCCAGTTTTTAATATTCTTTCCACCTGTAAAATGCATTAGAGCTGTACCCATGTGGGAACTATTCACTGGAGCAACTTGCGCGGGGATCCCCTTGCAATACAACATTATCCGGTGAGTACAACTTTGTTATCCTTTTTTGTTCTCTTTCCTCTTTTTTCTATAGTTTCTGCTTTACTCACTTCTCTTTATTATATTCTTTCTTCCATTTGATTTCTCTATGGTGTCAGTAGCCATAGGATTTCTTAGCAAACATGGTAGATTTATTGTAAATTTGAATTATGTTCTATGATGAATATTTTGAAGAATAAATCAGAACTACTGAAAGAAACATTGCAATTAGCAAAAAAAAGAAGAAAAATCAAAGGAAAATTCTTGAAAAGTGAAAATCCTAAGGCTATGTAGCCCTTTAACTACGACTTTCCACCTTCATGGAAAGTTTTAGCTCCGTACTCCCAGGCCTCCTTTGTGAGTATAAAATTTAATATTTAGGGAATATAAGCACTCTGATGTTATATAGATAGACTAAATCGGTACCCATGAGTTAAAATAAAGGCCAATCACACA
>VMDR010016199.1:8221-21518 GCA_007922815.1 Macrotus californicus | reverse complement strand
CTCTCTGGCAGCTATACTCCAACTATCTATTAATAAATGACAAAATACAAAAAAAATTAAAACTTTAACTTTTTGGAAATGTATATTAGTTGGGTATGTTAGATAATATCCTAAAGGTACTACTCTGCAGCCCCTTTTCCAATGTAAAATTGCTTGGAATTGGGGATAAAAGAGATAAAATTAGTGATCCTACTATATAGTACACACATATATAAAATTTTAATCTATAAAACTGGTAAAAAAAGATGCATATTTTCTTCTTCCAGCTTTGAGATATAATTAACATATGGTGTGTAAATTTAAGGTTATTTCACTTAGCATAATGCCAAGATCCATCTATGCTGTCACAAATGGCAGGATTTCAGAAGACTAATAACATATTACTTGAAGATTTCAGAGTATAGACACAAAGTCCACCCCCTCACCTTATCCACGGGGGATACTGTTCCAAAACCCTGTGGTTGCCTAAAACCAAAAATAGTACACCAAGCTCTGTATATACCATGTTTTTTCCTATCTATACATACCTATGACAAAGTTTATAAATTAGGGACAGTAAGAGATAAACAACACTAATGATAGAACAAGTATAACAATATACTGTAGTAAAAGTTAAGTGAATGTGGTCCTTCTCTCTCTATGAGATAACCAAGAAATTAAGGGACTAACGGGTGGATAGCATACACAGCGTGGATCATGCTGGACAAAGGGATGATTCATATCCCAAGTGGAACAGAGAAAGATGGCGTGAGATTTTATCACGCTACTCAGAATGGCATGCAACTTAAAACTCATGAACTGTTTATTTCTGGAATCAGAGCACAGTTGACTGAAACCAACCCCCCACCCAAAACTGTGGATAAAGGAAGACTACTGTGCCCTGGGAACACAGCTGAAACCTTATGAAGGTGTTATCTTGGAGGTGCAGATATGAGCAATGAGGAATTCCAGTTTGAATATGAACTATAGATTAGATACTATTAAATTCATAATATTAAATTTTGGTGTATGATAGTGGTATTGTGGTAATGTATAAGACTCTTAGGCTGCTGAAGTGCTTCCAGGTGAAATGTACCACTCTCAGAAATTTCAGAATAGTCAAAGAGAAAGAAAGCAAGTGTACAAAATGTTAACAATGGGTAAATGTAGGTAAAGTAGGTATGTGTGTATTTATTATACTACTCTTTCACCTTTTCTGTTGGCCTGACATTTATTTTATTGTTATTTTTAATCCTTACCCAAGGATATGTTTTCATTCATTTTAAACAGAGAAAAGGGGGGGGAGAGAGAGGGGGAGAGAGAGAGAGAGAGAGAGAGAGAGAGAGAGAGAGAAAGAAATATCAACGTGAGAAACATTGGCCTCCCATACATGGCCTGACTGGGGATTGAACCTGCAACCTAGGTACATATATATCCTGATCAGGGATCGGACCACAACCTTTTGGTGTATAAGACCACTCCAACCAAATGAGCCACCCAGCCAGGGTGGTCTGAAATGTTTTTAACAAAAACCAGGAATATACCCTTGTATATGCCAAGACATGCCCAAGAATATTCACCAGCAACGTCATTGGTAAGAGCCCAAAGTACAAACAATCCAATATTCAGCAACAGTGTATGTGACATGGTAATAAATAGTCAAGTAAATAACAGTACATAATTTATACTATATAAATACTATCTACTACATATGTAACATACAGTACATGTGTGATATACAGAATATAACAGAGAGAGACACATAGCAATGAAAATGCACCAACTACTGTCAACACATCACATTTGTGAAACCCACAAATAATGTTGAGCAAATAAAGCTATACACAAATAAGATGAACAAATATTGGATAAATAAATATTTCAGACAAGACTCAGATAAAATCAGGGCTGTCATTTATCGTTGTTCAGCAAAGGTTTTATTAACAGACAGTTCAAGTAAGATTAAAATGAAAATGTGCAAGTTCTTTAGGAGAACAAATTCCTTTCAAGCAGCCTCAAGCACATTTATAAAAACTGCCCACTACTGATTGATCAGCTCCACTAATTAATCATAATGCACTGATCTGTCAGCTTTCTTAAAGACCCAGTTTCAATGAAAACTTGCATTTGATGGTTACAAACCCGCACTACAAGGACTTTTCTTGAATAAGGAATTTGAACTGTACTATAAAAAATTTTAACTTTAAAATATAACCTAAATTCAGATTTGCGACCAGAGATAATTTTTAAAAGAGACACAAAACACTTACATTCACTCTGAAAGCTTGCACACTGTTATCCAGAAGAAGAGTGTTGCAGACCACCTCTGTGTGCTGTCTGTCTCGGGCCAACTCTGACGCTCGTACATTGTAGGTTCTGCCAGCAGGCAATCGGAAACGTGAGGTCATTACTGTCCACACGAGGTCTAGTTCGGAAAAAAAATTCACTAAATGAAAGAACAGTTCAAGATACAAAGCAGTTTAAAACACAAACTTACTATGTATTTTTCAACTAACACTTTGGTAAAAAGCAGTTTTAAATTTTGAAACAGCCAGATAAGAATTAAAGGTATAAAAAAAGATATCATGTGTGTATGTGTGTCTAAACACCGGGGTCGTCAAACTTTTTGGCATCTCTGGGTCATACTGGAAGAAGAGTTGTCTTGGGCCACACATTAAATACACAAACATTAACAAAAACTGATGAGCAAAAAAAAGGTCCGTACCTAATTTTTGTGCTATCTGCCACCACAGGTAAGCAGAACAGTCCTCACATAATAACCCGTATTAAGCAGCAGCCCTTTCAATAATCTTTTAAAATCATAAAACCAGTCCCAAGTTTGCGATCACTAATACAGAAAATGTACATATCTAAGTAACAGAACATTACTGATTTTTTTATACTTTTTTATTATAAAAGTAAAAGAAAAGAGGGCATCATAAAACTAGTGGGATGTTTGACCTTATATTTGAGAAACTAGTGCATCAATACCTGGTTTGAGAGTAGCTGCAATTCTCAGACAGTCCTCAAGGTGCTCATCAGATATTTTGGTTCTAATTTTACTCTTCCTGTGTTTCATTCTTGAAAACAGTTGCTCTTAAATGTTAAGTGCTGCCAAATGGTGATGACGTGAATAAGGCATGACTGTGAAGCAAGGTATATTTCTCTCAGGGAAGATAAAAGTTCAGTAAGGCAACATGATCAAATTTTCCTTTTTTTAAGTATTTTTTATTGATTATGCTATTACAGTTTTCCCAATTTTTTCTCCCTTTATCCCCCTTCCACCCTAACTCTCCCAACCCTCCAGCATTCCCACCCCTCACCCTTAGTTCATATCCATGGGTTGGACATAAAGTTCTCTGAGTCCCGTTTACTATACCATTTTTTATCTCTCCCCATTTATTTTATGCCTAGTAATTATGCTTCTTCTTCCGAGTACCTTTTCTGCCCTATTCCTCCCTTCCCACTCCCTACTGAAACCCCTCCATGTGATGTCCATTTCTCTGATTCTGTTCCTGTTTGCTTAGTTTTGGTTTTGTTGCTTTTCTTTTCTTTTAGGTTCATTTGTTGATAGTTGTGAGTTTGCTGTCATTTTACTGTTCATATTTTTGATCTTCCTTTTCTTAGATAAGTCCCTTTAACATTTCATACAATAAGGGCTTGGTGATGGTGAACTCCTTTAACTTGACCTTGTCTGGAAAGCACTTTATCTGCCCTTCCATTCTAAATGATAGCTTTGCTCGATAGAGTAATTTTGGATGTAGTTCCTTGCCTTTCATGACTTGGAATACTTCTTCCAAGCCCCTTCTTGTCTGCAAGGTTTCTTTGGAGAAATCAGCTGATAGCCTTATGGGCACTCCTTTGTAGGTAACTGTCTCCTTTCCTCTTGCTGCTTTTAGGATTCTCTCTTTATATTTAATCTTTGGTAACTTAATGATGATGTGCCTTGGTTTGTTCCTCTTTGGGTCCAACTTCTTTGGGACTCTCTGGGCTTCCTGGACTCCCTGGAAGTCTACTTCCTTTGCCAGATTGGGGAAGTTTTCCTTCATTATTTGTTCAAATAAGTTTTCAATTTCTTACTGTTGTTTGTTCTCCTTCTGGCACCCCTATGATTTGGATGTTGAAACGTGCCAGGTTGTAACAAAGGTTTGTAAGACTCTCTTCACTCCTTTGAATTCTTGTTTCTTCATTCTGTTCCCAATGGGGATGTTTATTTTTTCCTTTTGTTCCAAATCATTGCTTTGACTCCTGGTTTCCTTCCTGTTACTGTTGGTTCCCTGAATATTTTGCTTTATTTCATTTTGGGTATCTTTCATTTGCTTTTTCATTTTTTGACCAAGCTCAATCAGATCTGTGATCAGGGCTTTAAATTCCCCATCAGATAGGTTGGCTATCTCCTCATCGTTTAGTTCTGATTCTGAGGCCATACTCTGTTCTTTCATTTGGGCCATATTTCTTTGTCTTGGCATACCTGAGAAGTTGAAAGGGGGTGGGGCCTTAGGAATTCACCGGGGCAGGGCAACCGTCTTTGCTGTGCTGCGGTGCTGCCTGTGGGAGAGGCCCGGGGAGGGAACAATGCAGCTCGCAGGCTTGTCCCTAGCGCACTTTCCAACAGACTGTTGTGTGAGACTGGGAGTTTCTCCCAATGCAGCAACCGCTATATCAACTCTGAGTTTCAGTTTCCCCTTAAGTCAACCCCGCCAGGGCAGCCCACACAGCCTATTGCCACACCGCAGCCAGCACGGCCCTCAAGGTCTGCCGACTCGCATAGTTTTCCTTCACTGGTCAGCCAGTGCGATCCGCCGCCTTACCAGTCTGGTTGTCTGATTGATTTTTTTTTTTAATTCCTTGGTTGTCGGAGTTCCATGCAGTTCGAATTTCTGGCACTTATGGTTGCTTATTGATTTTAGATTAGTTGTTATCCTCCTTTTGGTTTTGCAAGGAAGCGAAGGATTTCTACCTATGCCTCCATCTTGGCCAGAACTCAAATTTTTCCTTAAATTGAATGTCAGATGGCAGCTCCATGCATTCCATTTGAAAACTGGCAGGTAACATATTTACGTTGACTGAAAATGGGATTCAGAAATATAGCAAAAATATTATTTTCCCGTAAATTTTGAAATGTTTTCAAATTCTTGTATCAAATCAAAAAGCAATGCTGCACATTTTCCATTGTTCACAGGACTGTGTTTAGCCAACGTGTCGAAATACATAAAATTGTTTGCCTTAATTTGAGCTTGCCATAATTTCAGTTTCATTCGGAATGTGGTTATGGTTTGAAACATGGTATTATAAGTTGGTTTTCACCTTGAAGACACATGTTTAACTCATTTAATGAGCAGTTAAATCCACTAAAAATGCTACATCTCTAAGCCAGTTTTCATCGCCAAGTTCCGGCACAAATTTGTTTTTTGATACCATAAACGACTTGATAACATGTCACAAATCATAAAATGTTTTCAACGTTTGGCCTTGACTTAGCCATCTTACTTCCAAGAAGTATATGACGTGGCCATAGTCGGCACCAATACTTTTAAGGAATTCCTGGAATTGGCTCTTAGGAAATTGAGTCTTGATGATGATTGGCATGACATTATCCATTTTTAAAGCGTTTGTGCGTAAGTTTTCTTGATGTGCGGTGCAGGGATACGTCACCAAATGTGAGTTTGGGGCAGCAACTGCCCTGTCTTCCATTGCTCTACAAGCCCCTCCCTTTCACCCGCCACCGCCGGGGCACCGTCAGTAACTCTACCACATATGTGGACAATGGACCAAGAAAATCGCTGTAACCTATTTTTTACTGCTTCGTATAAACCTCTTCATTTAGCTGTGCCTTTTAGCGGCACTAAAGAAGCCGTTTCTTCAGTGACGTTATATTCACATCAACACCTCTAATAAAAACGGCAGGTTGAGCCGTGTCTGTAGCATCGGTGCTATCATCCATCGCCAGGGCATAAAATTTAAAATTGGCAGCTTTACTCTCCAAACTTTGTTGGATAGATTTTCCAGTTTCTCCAGTTCACCCAGCTACAGTCTGGTGAGATAAACCAATCTCAGAGACATCCCCCTTTTTTCCAGGGCAAATCGTATCTGTCATGCCTTCTATACAGTGCTTAGTAAACTCACCATCAGTAAATGGTTTTGATTTTTTTGCTATTAAATATGCCACCACATAACTAGCTTTCACAGTGGAATCTGCCTGAGTTGTAACTTTTTGAAAAAATTTTTGTTGAGAAGACACTTTTTCAGTTCTGCTATTTTGTCCTTACAACACAACTCTTCATACGCACTGAATTTCACAGCTTGTTTTTGCACATAATGCCTTTTCAAATTATAGTCTTTGAGAACTTGCACAAATTCCTTACAAATTAACCAGAGTGCCTTACTATCTGCCTCAACAAAAAAGTAGTCATCTGTCCAATTTTCATTGAACAATCTTCCTTCAGCCATAATTTTTCTTTTTTGAGTTCTTTTTTATTTTGAGACGTTGTAGAAGCCATGCTTGGATTAAAAAATAAGGATAAGGGACTTTTATTTACTTTTATTATGAAAATTGACAGGAAAACAGAAAGCAAGGTTTGGACCTTTCCACAGCCCTCTTGGCTGCCAATGCAGGGCAAGCAGGAGGGCCGATTGTAAAGCATGGCGGGTGATATGTGAGGCGTCAAGAGGTGTGGAAGTACCTTTAGTAATGAAATAAGAATGCTTACCTGATTTCTAAATAACATTAAACATCTAATGTTGCAATGGTAGGCTGAAATATTATGGATAATCGCTGCCTCTCTAAGTCACCATGAGCACGTGCAACATCTGATGGTGTCAATTCTACTGTCTGTGCTTGGAAGATAAGACACAGGAAGCCAAACACTGCCATGAAACTGAAGCCACTCATGCGGTCAAATAGTGGGAGCACACGTACACTTATATTATGTGACAGTGCGGCACTCAATCACAAAGAAATCTCATGTTTTAAGTAAATTGACGACTTCGTGTTGGGCTGCATTCACAGCCATCCTGGACCATATGTGGCCAATGGACCGCGGGGTTGGATACCCCTGATCTAAACAAAAATTAAACTACCTGGAAGATGAGCTTGATTTTTAACTTTTCCACTGAGAAAACAGATAAATTGTTCAGGGAGTCATTCCAATTCAAAATATATAAATATAGGAGTAGCCAAAGGGTGGAAAGAGAATATGCTACCTCAGGAAGTAGAACATTACTCAGTGATGCAAGTATTAAAGAATTCTGTAAAGTGGCAACAGGAGGGAATGTTATTTAACTCTGAAGGTATCCTCCCTCTATTAAGCTTAAGATTTGGGGGAAACATGGGAGTTTGTTTTTAAACACAACAATATCCTTCATTTTAACTATCCTCAAGTTCAAACTGATTCTAATAGGATTATTCTTATTATTAAGAACACAAAAACTTAAGGCTATGGATCTTTACTTTTTGATTTGTTACCTAAGAGGTTAAAAAGTATATTGACTATGGTAAAACTTATATCATAGTGGTATCAGCAACACTTGATGCTAAAAGACAACAAAGATGGAGCTTCAAAGTCTGAAAGGAAATTATTTGAAACACAGAAGCACATGCAAAAATAAGTTAGAATTCACGATGTGGACCCTCAGAAAGAAGACACCTATTAAGAAGGGCTCCTAGCCCTGGCTGATGTGGCTCAGTAGATTGAGTGTCAGCCTACTAACCAAAGGGTTGCCAGTGTGACTCCCAGTCAGGGCACATGCTTGGGTTGCAGGCCTGGTCCCTGGTGGGGGGTGTGCAAGAGGCAACCACACACTGATGTTTCTCTCCCTCTCTTTCTCTCTACCTTCCCCTCTCTCTAAATAAGTAAATGAATTTTTTTAAAAAAGAAAAGAGGATTCTTGGTGGCTAACTGGGCTCAAATTTAAAAACAAAAACAGCCTAGCAGCCATCTCTACACAGGTTGCTCTCACACAAACTGCTCTTCAGGGAGAAGCTTGCACTGAACTGCCTGCCTGGACTGTTTCTGCCATCTGAGCCAGCCATTATGAAGGAGTTCCAGCAATCCTATTTTAAAATGAGTTTCAGAGTCAGGGAGGTGTGGTTCTGCTTCACTGACCCACTACCATTGGTGCTCCCTGCAATGTGAGTAACAAAGGCTGTGCCTGCTCCATCTGGTGCTCCATGTGTTTTTTGGTTTATCCGAATAAGCAGTCGAGACCCCTGGGCTTGAGCTCCTATGTTACACTGGTGGGAATGTAAAATGTTACAACAATGTTGGAAAACACTTTGGCACTTCTTTACAAATTTTAAACTTACTCCAAATTTATGAGCTATCCATTCCATTGCTAGGTAAATGCTATGTCCATATTAAGACTTGTACATGAATGTTCGCAATAACTTCATTTGTTAAAGTCAAACACTGTGAAGAAAACAAGTGTCTATTAATAGGTGATGGATTTACTCATATGTGATACATAATAATTCACCTGTGGTACATTAATAAAATGGAACACAAGTATTTAATAAAACAGAATAAAATATTGTTAGTGCAACAATATGGACAAATCTCAAAATAATTATGCTGAGGGAAAAAAATTAGATTAAAAAGAGAAAATACGTATTATATGATTCCATTTATATGAAATTCTAGAAAACACAAACTAACGTTTGGTGACAAACACTAGACCAGTGGGACAAGAGCAGGGTGTGGTGGTATGGGGGAAGAAACTACTCTGGGACATGAGAAAATACATGGGGGAAATGAATATGCTTATTATACTGATTACGGTGGTAATTTTAGGGATGTATGAATATGTCAAAACCTATCAAATATTATACTTTAAATATATAGTTTATTATGCACTATTTTAAATCAATAAAGTTGTTAAAAACATATAATAGCTAAACCACTTAAGAAGCAAAATATACAGAGAATTTTTATGTTCTGGTTTATAACCTGATGGTTACAAAACTACATTCAATTTAACTTAACACAATGAGTATTTTGGACATTTTTTTTCATGATGTTAATACGCCTGATCTCTTCTACAAATGGCAGGTAGTTTATTCAAGGTTACAACACAGGCAAAAGTGATAAAGTGCCATGTGAGTGCAGATCTGTCTAATCTCAAAGGCAGTGCTATTATTGCCACCACAACATAATGAAATAATTTCTACTTTATGGAAGCACCAAAATTAATTGAAGACATCATTGAAAAAGAGTCATCACCATTTGTGAGTTTTAAAAATCTTCAATCAGATCCACTGCACTCTCTCCATTCTTTCCCCAATTTCTACCTCAATACTCCCCCAAAAAACTTGAGGAGAAAGATTAATCACAACTAAGGATCCATGATGGCAGAGAAATAGGTGGGCACTATACTCACCTCTTTCCAGGACCAAACGGGAATTATACCTAATTTATAGAACAATTATCCTAAATAACCAACTGAAGACTAGTTGAAGAGGCTTATAAACAAGAAATTAAAAAGATGTCACATCAAGACTGGTAGGAGGGATGGCAGAAAGTAAATGGCTGGCACACTACCACAGGAGGAGGTTCAGGTTCTGCAGGGATATCGCAGCTGCTGGGTGGTAAGGGGGGTCTTGGGGTGTGGGGTGGTTTCTCAGAGGGAAAAAGAAAAAGGGAAATAATAAAGATCAGAGCAGAAATAAATGAAATAGAGTCTAAAAACCACGAAATATCAATTAAACCAAGAGCTGACTCTTTGAAGAGATAAATAAGACTGACAAACCTTTAACTAGACTCATCAAGAAAAAAAGAGAGCCCCGGCCAGTGTGGCTTAGTGGATTGAGCATTGGCCTGCAAACCAAAAGGTCGCCAGTTCAAACCCTGGTCAGGGCACATGCCTGGGTTGCGGGTCACGTTCCCAGTTGGGGGTGTGTGAGAGGCAACCAATTGATGTTTCTATCACACATTGATGTTTCTCTCCCTTCCCCCTCTCTAAAAATAAATAAAGTCTTTAAAAGAAAGAGAGGACCCAAATAAATACAGTCGAATGAAAGAGAAGTAACAACTGACACCAAAGAAATACTAAGGATTGTAAAAAAATATGATGAACAACTATATGCCAAAAAACTGTACAATCTGGTAGAAACAGAAAAATTCCTAGACTCCCAAGCTCATTTTATGAGGCCAGCATTATCCTAAATCCAAAACCAGATAAAGACACTACAAAAAAAGAAAATTATAGGCCAATATCCCTAAAGAACACAGATGCTAAAATACTCAACAAAATATTAGCAAACAAGATCCAGCAATACATTAAAAAGATCATACACCATGATCAAGTTGGATTTATCACAGGGATGCAAGGTTGTTAAAGTATCTGCAAATCAAAGAACATGATACATCACATAAATAAAATAAAGGATAAAAACCACATGATCATATCAATAGATGCAGAAAAAGCATTTCTAAAAACCAGCACCCATTTATGATAACAACTGTCAACAAAGTGGGAATAGAGAGAACACACCTCAACATAATAAAGGCCATATACCATGTTCATGGATAGGGAGAATTAACATCATTAAAATGTCCATACTACCCAAAGCAATCTATAGATTCAACGCAATTCCTATCAAGATACTAATGGTGTATTTTACAGAACTAGAACAAATATTCCAAAAATTTATTCGGAACAAAAGATCCCAAATAGCCACAGCAATTCTGAGAAAGAAGAAGAAAGTTGGAGGAATCATGCTACCTGACATCAAACTATACGACAAGGCCATAGAAATAAAAACAGCATAAAAACAAATGTAAATCAATGGAACAGAATAAAGATCCCAGAAAAAAAACACAACATGTTATTATACTCAATTAATATTTGACAAAGGAGCCAAAAACATACAATGGGGTAAAGACAGTTTATTCAATAAATGATGTTAAGAAAATTGGACAAGTACTTGCAAAAAATGAAACTAGCCCACCTTCTTATACCATACACAAGAATAAACTCAAAATGGATTAAAAACTTAAAAGTTAGACTTGAAACCACAAAAATCCTAGAAGAAAATATATAATCAGTAAAATCTCAAAAATTTCTTATAGCAATATGTTTTCTGTTACATCTCCTCAGGCAAGGGAAACAAAAGAAAAAATAAGCAAATGGGACTACATCAAACTGACAAGTTTTAGCACAGCAAAGGAAACCATCAACAAAATGAAGACAACCCACTGAATGGGAGCACATATTCGCCAATGATACATCTGATATGGGGTTAATAACCAACATTTATAAAGAACTATAAAACTCAATACAAACAAAAACAATCTAATTAAAAAAATGGGCAAAGGACCTGGACACTTCTCCAAAGAGGACATACAGATGGCTAACAGACGTATGAAAAGATGCTCAAAGTCACTAATCCTAAAAGATATGAAACTTAAAACCACAATGAGGTACCACATCATGCCTGTCAGAACGACTATCATCATAAATCAACAAATAAGTGTTGGAGAGGATGTGGAGAAAAGGGAACCCTAGTGCACTGTTGGTGGGAATGCAGGTCAGTGCAGACACTGTGGAACGCAGTATGGAGTTACCTCAAAAAGTTGAAAATGGAACTGCCTTATGACCCAGCGATTCCACTTCTGGAAATTTATCTGAAGAAACTCAAAACACTAATTCAAAAGAATACATGCACCCTTATGTTTACTGCATGCTGTTTACAATAGCCAAGATTTGGAAGCAGCCCAAGTGTCCATGGTAGATGAGTAGATAAAAAAGCTGTGGTACATTTACAAAATGGAATACTACTCATCCATTAAAAACAAGAAGGAAATTTTACTCTTTGCGACAGCATGGATGGACTGGAGAACATTATGCTAAGTGAAATAAGCCAGTCAGAGAAAGACAAATACCGTATGGTTTTACTCATACATGGAATCTAATGAACAAAATGAACTAACAAGCAAAGTAGTGACAGACTCATAGGTGGAGAGCAGGCTGACAGCTGTGCAGGAGGGTGGGGAGGGTTGAATGGCTGGGGTAGAGCAATTGAGCAAAAGAGAACAAAAAGAGAAAGCACTCATGTACAGGACAACAGTGTGGTGACTGCTGGGAGGAGGGGAATTGGGAGGAAGGTAGAGGAGGGTACAGGGGTGATAAATGGTGATAGAAGGAGACTTGACAGGGTGAGTAACACATAACACAGTGTATAGATGATGTGCTGTAGAGCTGTGCAGCTGTGTATGTTATTAACCAATGTTACCTCATTAAATTCAAATAACAAAGAAAATAAGTCATAATCATATATAATGAGACATGTTTTACAGTAAGAGCAGAGAGAGAATAATTCACTACTCAAATGGGTAATACCAATAGATTTTGTTGGTTTTTTGTTTTGCACAGCCTATTCTTCGTAAACTTGCCCAACGGCTTTCCAAGTCAAGTTCCAATGTCAATATCCAAATGGAACGTACTGCAAAAATCAATGGAAATGACTGCAAATGAATACGAAAAGCAGCAAAAATAGGGCACTCATTCAGTCAATTATTAAGCTCTCAAAATGCAAGTATTTGTTATTATGCTGCATTCACACGGAATTTAGTGAGAAAGGGTTTCACAAACTAAGGCAGAGGTCTCATTCTTTTAGATTTTTTTAAATTATAATTTCCCCATTCTCTCCCTCCTCCTTCCCACTGATAACCCTCCATGTGATCTCTATTTCTGTGAATCTGTTCCCATTCTAGTTGTACGCTTAGTTTATTTTTTTGTTTGATTGTTTGTTTATTAAGTTTGGTTGTTGATAGTTGTTGAGTTTGTTGTCATTTTACTGTTCATATTTTTTATCTTCTTTTTCTTAGATGAGTCTCTTTAACATTTCATATAAAAAGGGCTTGGTGATGATGAACTCTTCTAACTTGACCTTATCTGGGAAGCACTTTATCTGTCCTTCCATTCTAAATAAAAATTTTGCTGGATAGAGTAATCTTGGATGTAGGTCCTTGCCTTTCATGACTTCGAATACTTCTTTCCAGCCCCTTCTTGCCTGCAAGGTTTCTTTGGAGAAATCAGCTGAGAGTCTCGTGGGAACTCCTCTGTAGGTAACTGTCTCCTTTTCTCTTGCTGCTTTTAAGATTCTCTCATCTTTAATCTCAGGTAATGTAATCATGATGTGCCTTGGTGTTTATTTCCTTGGGTCCAAATTCTTTGGGACTCTCTGAGCTCCCTGGACTTCCTGGAAGTCTATTTCCTTTGCCAGATTGGGGAAGTTCTCCTTCATTATGTTTTCAAATAAAGTTTCAATTTCTTGGTCTTCCTCTTCTCCTTCTGGCACCCCTATGATTCCGATGTTGGA
>VMDR010016198.1:0-21420 GCA_007922815.1 Macrotus californicus | reverse complement strand
AACATCAGAAGAATAGGTCCATTGTTATTTTCAAGGTCATTCATCTAGAACATAAATTTTAAAATTAAAGACTGTGTTTTAATTTTTACAGTGGCCCTAGAGCTGACCTACTAAAAGATACTTAAAGATGGAGTATGGGTATCACATTATTAGTGACTCCATGAGGACACACTATTACAGGCTGCACATGAGTGGCCACTCTGTTATCCTTCCCACTGCTGCTATTTCAAAAGAAGGAAAGAGCCAGATCTTTTTTTTTTTTTAATAATAAGTGTTTTTATTGACATGTAATGTACATGCAGTAAACCAGTCTTTTAAATGCACTTTGACAGGTGGGCATTGATCTGAGAGTTGCAGAATAGTGGTATGTCACGAAAGCTTTCTACTCTCTCTAAGCAGGGGTGTCCAACCTGTGGCCAGCAGGCCGTATGCAACCCAGGATGGCTGTGAATGTGGCCCAACACAAAATCGTAAATTTACTTAAAACGCTATGAGGGGTTTTTTTGTCGTTACGTGTCGCAGTGTATTTAATGTGTGGACCAAGACAACTCTTCTCCGTGTGGCACAGAGAGGCAAAGGGCTGGACATCCCTGTGAGTCTAAAGCCTACCCCGACCCCTGCAAATACTCATCCTGTTTACGTTAAATATGGACCTCTTTTTGCAAGGACTCCGTTCTTCCTTCCACACCCTCAATATCACAAAGAAAAAAAAGTTTTCTTACAATGAGCTCATGTCATTTTTAGCTTTGGGATATTGTTCAGAATGACCTCTTCAAATGAATGTGATGTCCCTGGATCTCACCCTCTTGGGATTGAGTGGCTCGCAGGCCATCCAGCCATTTCTCTAGTCTTTCCTCCAGTCACTGTTCCTCATGGAAGTTGGCACCCAGAAGGGTCGGTCCTCTGTTCATTGCTGCCCTGAGCAGGGCCTCGTACAGCTGGATAGTCTGTAGATTCTGTACTTCTGTGGTTTTTCCCCCTCTGACACGTAAGTCCTGGGGATTATTGGACTGAGGGTTACAGAGAAACCTCTGAACCTGGTACTGTCAGTTCTTAGTATCTGCACTAACTGAAGCAGTGGTGGCATCTTGTGGCCATCGTCCCTTCTGTATCCAGGGTAGGAGAAGCAGAGTGGTGTGGGATCCTGAGGTCAGGGTCTGCCCTCAGGCAGGCCTATATCAAATCCTGGGTCGGCATCTTACTGACTGTGTGACTTTGAAGAAAATTACTTCTCCAGGCCTCCATCCGTTATCTTTAAAGTGGATAGGATAGCTCCTATCTACGTTGTAGGGCGCAGCTACTGTTATGATTATTATTAGAGCAGGAAATGGCACCTGCTTAGTTGAAGGTGGATGTGGAGCTTCCCAGCAGAAATGTCCAATTAGAATTTGGTCTTGAGGGTGATAAATGGGACAAGCAGGGGGCTAAGGACAGAGTTCTGAGAGCAAGGCTGGCAAAATGTGGCCAACAGAGAGCATGTCAGAAGGCAGGTAGAGGTGTGGGCAGCATATCCCAGCGAGGCCAGGAGAAAGGAAGATAAACCAAAGCTCCACAGAGGAGGTGACAGCTAAGACATGATTTGACCTCGACAAGAATAATTTCTGTGAAGTGATAAGACTGGAAAGCAAGTTACATGGCTTAGAGAGTACCTCTCACATCTGACTGTTTCCAGCAGCCGCTTAGTGTATGTGTACGTGTGGGTGGGCAAGTGAGTGAAGCAGGGAGGGGATGGTTTACTCTGTAGCTTCACTGGTCTTTAATTTTTAACAAGGAAAAGGGAGGCATATGTTGTATGGTAGTGTTTTTAATGAAGAAAAAAAAGGGAACGTGGTACTTGAAAATACCTATGAGCCAAAGACAAAAAGCCAGTAAAGCTGAGAGCAGGTGTGTTGGTCAGCACTTGCAAATGCCACTGACACAACGGTGCATGCCCCATGCACCGCTATGATTGGCATTGCTGTGACCCTGTGTCTTCAGTTTCAGAAAGCTACCTCAGGCAGATGTGAGGGCCAAGCCCAGGCCTGACTGACCTAATCTTTCAGCTGTGCCACTTCCTTCAAAAAGAAGAGAAGCAAATGAGGTCATTGGTGAAAACCAAATGCCTAAGGAGGTAGGGTGCAGTGAGGCCCAGTTCATTAGATGGTAAAAGACAGTCCATTGGTACGTGAATGCAGATGAATCGGTAGAGGTAAGGAGACAACACACAGAGGTAGGGGAGCTTTTTATTTTGAACTAAAATAACAGCTGCTGAGACTAAGGGAGAGATGGTAAGATACTAAATCAGGGGTGTCCGACCCGTGGTCCATGAACTGCATGCAGCCCAGGATGGCCATGAATGTGCCCCAACACAAAATCGTAAATTTACTTAAAACATTATGAGACTTACTTGTAATTACATGTCGCAATATCACATAAACACACATATGCTTGTGCTATTTATACTCATGAGTGTCTTCAGTTCTACAACAGTGGGCGACTTCCAGTGTGTTATCTTCCAAGCACAGACAGTAGAATTGATACCATCAGACATTACATATGCTCATGGCGACTTAGCAAGACAGCAATTATCAATAATATTTCAACCTACCATTGCAATGTTAGGCATTTAATGTTATTTAGAAGTCGGGTAAGCATTCTTACTTGATGATTGAAGGTATTTCCACACCTCAGCGGCGCCTCACACATCACCTGCCACACTTTACAATTCGCCCTCTGACTCACCCTGCATCAGCAGCCAAGAGGGCTATGGAAGGGCCCAAACCTTGCTTTCTCCTTTCCTGTCAGTTAATTTTCATAAAAAAAGTAAATAAAGTATGCCCTGGCTGGTATGGCTCAGTGGATTGAGTGCTGACCTGCGAACCAAGAATTGCTGGTTCAATTCCAAGTAAGGGTATATGCCTGGGTTGCGGGCCTGGTCTCCAGTTGGGGGTGTACAAAAGGCAACCACACATTGATGTTTCTCTCCGTCTCTTTCTCCCTCCCTTCTTCCCCTCTCTCTAAAAATAAATAAAATCTTTGAAAACAATAGAAGTAAATAAGTCCCTTATCTATTATTATTTTTTTAATCCCAGCATGGCTTCTACAACATCTCAAAAGAAAAAAGAACCCAAAAAAAGAAAAATTACAGATGAAGGAAGACTGTTCAGTGAAAAGTGGACAGATGACTACTTTTTTGTCGAGGCAAATAGTAAGGCACTCTGCTTAATTTGTAGGGAATTTGTACAAGTTTTCAAAGACTATAATTTAAAAAGGCATTATATATAAAAACATGCTGCCAGATTCAATGCATGTGAAGGATTGTGTCGTAAGGAGAAAATAGCAGAACTGATTAAAAGTCTCTTCTCAACAAAATTTTTTCAAAAAGTTATAACTCAGGTGGATTCCATTGTAAAAGCTAGTTATGTGGTAGCATATTTAATAGCAAAATAATCAAAACCATTTACTGATGGTGAGTTTATTAAGCAATGTATAGACAACGTGGCAGATATAATTTGCCCTGGAAAAAAGGGAGATATTTCTAAAATCAGTTTGTCTCACCAGACTGTAGCCAGGCCAACTGAAGAAACTGGAGAATCTATCGAAAGAAGTTTGGAGAGTAAAGCTGCTCATTTTAAACATTATACTTTGGCAATGGATGGTGGCACTGATGCTACAGCTACGGCTCAACGTGCCATTTTTACTAGAGGCATTGATGATGAATTTAACGTCACGAAGAAAAAGCTTCCTCAGTACCATTAAAAGACAACTAAATCAAGAGACTTATACAAAGCAGTACAAAATATGTTAAAGCCATTTTCTTTGTCCATTGTCAACACATCCAGTACAGTTACTGATGGTGCCCCGGCAACGGCAGGTGAAAGAGAGGGACTTGCCACCCAGAACTCATGTTTGATGAAGTAATTGCATAGTACATCAAGAAAATGTATGCACAAAAGCTTCAAAAACGGATAACATCATGCAAATCATCATCAAGACTGAATTTCCTAAGAGCCGAGGGATTGTATCTTCGCCAATTCAAGGAATTCCTTTAAAGAACTGATGCTGACTATGGTGACATCATTTACTTTTTGGAAGTAAGTTGGCTAAGTCAAGGCCAGATGTTGAAAGATTTTATGATTTGTGACATGTTATCAAGTCATTTATGGTATCAAAAAACAAATTTGTACCAGAACTTGACAATGAAAACTGACTTAGAGATTTAGCATTTTTAGTGATTTAACTGCTCCTTTAAATGAGTTAAATATACGTCTTCAAGGTGAAAACCAACTTACCAATACCATGTTTCAAACCATAACAGCGTTCCAAACGAAATGGAAATATGGCAAGCTCAAATTAAGGCAAACAGTTTTGTACATTTCGACACGTTGGCTAAACACAGTCCTGTGAACAGTGAAAAGTATTGCTTTTCAATTTAATACAAGAATTTGAAAACAGATTTCAAGATTTCCAGGAAAATAATCAATATTTTGCTCTGTTTGCTACTCCAGTTCCAGTTGACATAAATATGTTACCTGCCAGTTTTCAAATGTAATGCATAGAGCTGCAGTCTGCCATTCAGCTTAAAGAAAAATTTGATCGTTTGTCTTTACTGGACTCTTACAGGTCCTAACTTCCCAGAGACAAATGCCCCTTGCTTCACAATCACACCTTATTCACGTCATTACTATTTGGCAGCACCTACATTGGCGAGCAACTATTTTCAAGAATGAAACAAGTTAAGAGTAAAATTAGAACCAAAATATCTGATGAGTACCTGGAGAACTCACTGAGAATTGCAACTACTTCTATCAAACCAGATATTGATGCACCAGTTTCTCAAATACAGTGTCAGACATCCCACTAATTTTATGTCGCCCTCTTTTCTTTTATAATACAAAATATTTAAAAAGTCAGTGATGTTTTATTACTTAGATACGTACATCTTCTGTATTATTGGTCACTAATTTGGGACCTGCTTGACGATTTTAAGAAATTATCCAAAGGGCCACTGCATAATTAGGGTTTTATGTGAGGACATTTTTGCTTATCTGTGGTGGTGGATATCACAAAAATTACACACGGACCCTTTTTTGCTCATCAGTTTTCGTTAGTGTTTGTATTTAGTGTCTGGCCCAAGACAACTCTTTTTCTTCCAGTGTGGCCCAGAGACCCCAAAAGGTTGGACACCCCTGGTGTAAACAGAAAACAGAAAGTGTAGAATAGTCAAATTCCAAGTGGCTGAAATTTCTGTAGATGGGAGTCCACAGGACCTGAGAGTTGGATTTGCAGAGCAGCCCCCTGGGCAACATTAGGCGCCTGGCTGAGGGTCACTGTGACACCACCTGGCGCTGTCATTTCTATGTACCCTGCAGCCCAAGGGTGAATGGGTCTTTGCACTAAGGCAGTGCTGGAGTTCTGTGGGACACGGACAGCAAAACAAGATGGGCAAGGATGTCGTGGGGAATTAGCAAAATAGGGAAAGACCAGGCAGGCAGGGAGAACATGGGTAAGTCAAGGGGTGGGGGACCCAACAGGTCAAACTGCAGGAGTAGAGGAAGCATCCAGTGGGTTTGGGGCAGGAAGGAATTGCCCCAAAGGGAGAAGAGAAAAATGCCTAAAAAGGACAGAAGCTATCCTCTGAAATTAAATTGTAGTAAGTTTGCTTTGAATATCCAGGGTATTTCATTTCTACAATAAACAAATCCAAAATTTAATTGACCATAATTAGATGAAAATCCTAAATAGTTGAATTCTGTGTTTGCTATGAAGTTTTGGTTGTGCAGCCTTTTTTCTTAGTCCTATATACCTTTTTGGTTCTCCTTAGTGCCACTAATGGTATCTAGACCCAAGAAAAACTGTAACAACAGAGTATGGACTGTAAACTCATTATTAATTCCCCCCTGGAATAGAATTGCAGTTTTTTTCACAAATAGGAACTCTCTACCTTCTGTTGGGCTGAATAAGCATCTTCACTATCTCAGCACAGAGCTTAATAAGACAAAGTAATGTAATTTCTATAAAATTTTGAAAACATTTTTTACCTTAGCTTGAAGAACTCCTGGAGAGATTTCCCCATATACGTTTTTGGTATCTTTCAGTTTATGATGCTCATGAAGGTATCATTTAGAACAATAGGGGAAAATAAATTTACAGGTCCAGGACTGACCCCAGTAAATCATGTGTTGGTCTTTATTATTTATTGGCTTCATTTTGGCCTTTTAAGCAGCTGAAAGATGAGGAGGAACACAGATTCCCACTGGGATTAGTGATTCTCTAGAGCAGTGGTCTCTAGCCTTTTTGGCACCAGGGTACGGTTTCGTGGAAGAACGTTTTTCCACAGACCAGACCGGGGTGGGGGAGATGGTTTGGGGATGATTCAAGCACAATACATTCAAGCTCACCTCCTGCTCTGCAGCCCCATTCCTAACAGGCCCGTGTCAGTTCCGGTCTGTGGCCCAGAAGTTGAGGACCCCTGCTCTAGAGATTCTCCAGAATCTCCTGTTCAAGGGGTTGTAAATGGCTTCACAAGACCCAGCTTAGGTCCACAGCTGCCAGGGGCTGCACAGGCTCAAATAAACCATTTGCTAGTAGTTGGAACTTTCCTGGAATAATTCTTCTGGGTTGAAACTAAAAGTGGGATTTAAAGTGGGAGAGAGGCAACCAAAGCAAGTTGCCCAAACTAGTGTTTGCAAAAATGATTTATACACCATTTAGTGACAAAAAAATAAATGAGTAGGACATATTTTTTAAATTTATCATTTATATTTTGCCTACTTTTAAAATGATTGGAGATAGTTAAATTATTAAAGTACATATAAGACAGTGGATAAAGACAAAAAGGAGTTTTTGTTGTTGCATTTGCTTTTTAATTTTGGTGCTATATCAATAGGCCTGGAATAAAGTTAGTTGTTACCCTTAAGCGTTAAATTGGCTGCAAATGTCCTGGCAGCTAAGCCCAAAGGAAAGCATGGTTACAGTTCTCGTTCAGGTCAAGGAAGCTCATGATAGAGCTTAGGTGGCGAAAGCAGCTTTTATGCTAGAGTCCAAATGAGTCTTCTTGCCTCCCTCCCAGGTCTAAAACTTCTAATCAGAGCCTCTGTATTTGGGGATGGCAGGAGAGAACATGAGTAGAGAGTTGGGGCTCCAGAGAATAGGGACCCCGAGTTTGCTTTTCCAACTAGCCATGTGACTGGATGAGAATGGCCATTGTTTTGGTGGGACAGGATACACAGGGACACCAGGCCTCCTCTTACCCATTTGAATCAGGACATGAAGACAATGTCAAGAGAGGTTGTCTTTGGCTAACTACATGTCAAAAATTTTCCTAGCTGATTATAATAGGCATGTATTTAGCAGGCTTATCTTTTGATTTGCTATGGTAGATGGGCTTACACCCAAATTATTGTTGGTGATTAGAATTTAACCTGTCAAATGACTTCTCTCTCTTCAATTTAGGCAAGCAAATTATATATTTCTAAACACATCAATAGCCTGGAATCTGTAGCTATACTCATATTTAGAAAATAATTCTCAGTGGTAGCTGCGTTAAAAAGAAGCAGGGCCCTGGCTGGGTAGCTCGGTGGGTTAGAGCACCATCCCAATACGCCAGGTTGCGGGTCTCCTGGTCAGGGTGCACACAAGAGTCAACCAATGAACAACAAATCAATGTTTCTCTCTCTCTCAAATCATTTCTTTTAAAAATTTGTATATTCATAATTAGGGAAAGCAGCAAGTTTTCTGAAGCATGTCAAAAGCCATAAAAATAAAACTGCACACATGATTTTAACCATTGAGCTCATATCTAGAAATTTAACATCTAGCAATAATCTTATATACATTATGTTTTATAATAGTGAAAATTGGAAACTGCCTGCATGTCTGAAGAACAGGATATTTGTGATTACAGTATGTTAACTCAGTGCTGCATGTTATACCAATTAATTATGCCTAGAGTGTCTATCTGTGATAATAGAACTTGATGGATCATTGTCTATTTCCATGAGCTATTTTCCTGTTTCCTTACTGATGAAGTAGAGTCTGGCAGCTGGTCACTTATGAGGTGAACATTTGTAAATCTCCCATTTTTCTCAGACATGATGATAGGAAGAGAGATCCAGTTTTTTGCATGTTGAGAAGAAAGCTACAATAAAACTTGGGAAGGTGGCTTCCAGGCCCAGTGGACCTATTATTTGCATAAGAAAAAGGGTGTTTAGCTTTTTCAGAGTAAATAACGCTTGATGGTTCTAAAGAATTAACACACAATTTAGTCACTGTGAGTTCTTGGGAACTCTGCTTTTAAATTTAAATGAGATATATACCTTTTTTTTTTTTTACTTGTTATTTTATTTTATTAAAGTGACCCCCCAGGGTGATTATAGAGGGAAAAGAGAAGTTTCAAGGGCAGGTCTTTAGGGAACACCAGCGCCAAAAAAGCAGTAAAAGCATTGAAAGAATCATTGTGCCAGAAGAAGGGGGATGATGGTGGGGCGGATGGTGGAGAGGGGACGTTTCACAGTGTCCAGTAGAACAGAGAATGAGAAGTGCTAGAGGTCAGAGGTCATTGGCACTGATAGTTAAAGGGGTCATTACTCACCTTTTCAAAATCACTAAGGAGTCGGGGCAGAAATCTAAGTGCAGAAGATTGAGAAAGATGAGGATTTGGAGGTAAAAAGTATAAACTACTCATTCATGAAATAAGTTTGCACTCAAGTTTTCAGCTTAACCAATGGTTTATTAAGTATTTCTTTTCCTCCTTTATATATTCCTGGCTTCAAGATTTGAGTGCAATAAGAAAAAATATATCATTTTCAACCCTATTCTATTTATTAAGAAGGTTTCAGGTTTTACAAGTACAGATTATTTCTCTTTTTTTAATCCTCACTCAAGGATATGTTTATTGGGGTTTTTTTAGAAAGAGAAGAAGGGGGTGGTGGGGGTAGAGAGAGAAAGAGAGAAATATCGATGTGAGAGAAATATCTATTAATTGCCCCCTGTATGTGCCCAACCAGGGATCAAACCTGCAACCTTTGGTATATGGGATGATGTTCCAACCATCTGAGCCACCCGGCCAAGGCATAAATACAGATTATTTCTATGGGTAGTGCCTGTCACCCGTGAACCCTACCCATGATAAGACTGTATAATGGCAAGGGGACATTAATTGTATTGGGGATTGGTCTTGGTCATATGGGAACGACTGATGGACTCTCAGCATCAGCTGTTGAACTGACAGAATCTGAGCAGCCTTGCTCCTCTGCCGTGGCCAGGGTGGGCCAGGGGCTGTTGGAGTTAAATCGACTGGCCAGTCTTCTGCTAAGACAAAGGCTTCTCAGTTTTCGAGACTTAATAGACTCAAAATGGACTCCCAGTTAACGGTTTCAAATCTATAACCCCCAGAATCACTGTGAAAGTAAATGACAAAATGACATTCCTGAAAGTCAGTCAGAGCCTCACTACTTCTAGATCAGGCTCAGCCAACTTTCTGTGTAAAGGGCCAGATGGTACCTACTTGAGGCTTCATGTGCCACAGACTGTCTCCATCACATATTCTTTGTTTTTTTTTAACTACTTAAAAATACAAAAATTATTCTCTGCTCATAAGCCCTACAGATCAGGCCACAGGTCACATTTGGCCAGTGGGCCATAGTTTGCCAACCCTGTTCTAAATGACAAAGTATGCATCTCAGGCACCTGTTAACAGTGGCCATAAAATAGGGTTTAAATACGCTGTATTAAGTATTCCACCATTGTAAAAGGATATATTTAGAAATGATACGTACAGAATGAGTTAACCCATGGCTCGTGGGACTTCCGTAGCTTTCCCAGCCTGCTTGCCCTAGTGGGTTTGCAGCATAATCCAAGCTGCTGGAACTGGGATGTCTCTGCCACTGTCTAGTCCAGCAAGAACATAAGCTGCATGAGGATGGGATTATGCTGTGGTTACCCACTGCTGTATTCCCAGGACATGGAACAGGGCCTGGGAAATAGTGGGCACTCTATTGTGGGTTGTGGGTTGGTATTTGCCTTGGGAGCACTACGTCTTTTTAAATAATGGGCTTTCTGTAGTTGCATTGTACTTTCTATCCATGTGTAATATCTTGGTATTTGTGTACCAGGCACTGTTCTGGGCTTCATGTAGTTCTTCATTACAACCCCAGGAGGGCTTGCCTCCCACAGCTTACAGATGAGAGGTCAAGATCATGCAACTGGTTAGGGAATAGCCAGGATTTAGACCCACCCAGCCAGCATGGCTTTGCCTCCAGAGCCCGTAACACACATGAACCGCTAATCCTGTGTCACCATCAGACTTTCATCTCCAAATAGATTTGAAAGGTCACTGGTTTTCACTTCTGTGACTCTTCCAAGCTATATTACTCTCTGTGGTATAAAAAAGGTATTTTAAGACAGACAAAACTACTGTGTTTGCCAAAACTCATTGAACTGCACACTTAAAATAGATACCTCAAAATTGATTTTTAAAACATTCTAATCAAAAAGTCAAACATGGTTTGGAAAGCTTTAATTAGAAATAATTAAATAATAATTCTCTAAAGAATAAAGTAGAGAAAGAAAAGTTTTATTAATAAGAGTCCAGCTTCTTCAAAAAGCTTTTAATGGCTGTGTTTTCTAAGCTATTTAAAAATCAGTTATTTGCCCTGGCTAGTGTAGCTCAGTGGATTGAGCATGGGCCTGCGAACCAAAGGGTCGCTGGTTCGGTTCCCAGTCAGGGCACATGCCTGGGTTGTGGGCCAGGTCCCTGGTGCAGGGCGCATGAGAGGCAACCACACATTGATGTTTCTGTCTCTCTTTCTCCATCCCTTCCCCTCTGTCTAAAAATAAATAAATAAAATAAAAAGAAAAACAAAAACGGGTGAAGGTCCTTTAAAAAAAAATCAGTTCTTTTTCTTTGATTTTCACACCCAGGGAAGGGAAAACCTCTTCAGCGCAAGGTTAAAGCATCTAAGAAGCAAGAGGAAAAGGAGAAGAAGGGAAAGGGGAAGCCCCCGGAAGATGAGCTGAAAGACCCCTTGGCTGACGATGACAGCTCCTCCACCACCACAGAGACCTCCAACCCTGACACAGAGCCTCTCCTCAAGGAGGTAGGACGGGCTCGCACAGTCAGGCACTGTCGTCTTGTTTGGGCTTCTTAATGCATGTGAGCATTTTTTACTTAACGTGAGCACACGTCTGAGGATTCGTGCTCATTGTTCACAGACAGGCTTAAACAGTCACAGCTGTGGGGACAAATGTCTTCATTTTCCCCCAGGAAGAATCCTGGGCAGCATACTAACAAAGTAATATAGTTAGAAATTGGAAACACTGCTTAAAAGTTAGGGGCTCTTTGGAGTAGAAACTTCTCTGGCTCATGAATTTGTTTCAGATTTTAAGTATCAGAAGAGAATGAGAAGGAAATATACCATTTTAATTAGATTGAGCTTTTCCTGTAAGACCAGTCCTGGCATAGTCGGCCTCTGTAGCAGCTCACTCCCTCCGTAGGCAGAGTAGTGAGTGTCCTGGAGGGGAACATAACCCAGGGAAAGATTCCAGCCTTTAGCGCTCACCCAGGACTGGGGACTCAGCGCAGCACACATCAGGACATCAAGAAAGCTGCCTCACTCCTCAAAGTCCTCAACATCAGGAGTGATACTGCAAAGTGCCTGATTCTGGTGGGAGTTAGGTGATGGACAGCAGGGTTACTATTGGATATATCTGAGCGTCTGAGTTATAAGCCATATTTGCAAAAGGGAAAGTGGAATTCTGTTTTGGCATTTTTATTTTTAGATAACTATATTTCAAATTTAAAATGGTGCTAATATAACCTTTAATATTGTAGACCAGAAGTTTCTTTTCAGTTTTAACCTGGTGGCCTAAGGAATCCTTTCTTAAAGAAATCCAGTAATGTCATCTACATACATGAATTTTTTAATAAAATTTATATGTAACTACTTTTCTTGCCAACTGCCTTCCCCCTTTGTACCCTTCACATTTGGCGTGGTGCCCTGTGCACCTCAGTATAGTCGGAAGCTAGTTATCAGAATCCTGCACTTTGTATCCTTCTAACACATGGCTACAAATCTCAGAGTGGGATCCCAGCAGTTTCAGTGATGTGAATAAGCTTTCGGAAGGCATTTTCAGCACACGCTTTCTTTACGTCTTTTCTTCCTTTCCAGCTTTTTCCCTAACTATTCCCCAGTGACTCCCTCCAGCTACCCCATCTCCCACATTCTGTGTACACCTGCTGGCATAATTTTTGCCTCTGTTGTTACTTTCCTTCAACTTCTCCTTCCCTATCTTTTGCATCCTTACAGACATGGCTCAGAACTCATGGCCTCCATGCCTGTTACCCTTCTCCCTGCTGTTTGGTTTTTATTGTCCCTCCTCAGCATTCTTCCAGAGGGTTCATGTGCTCTTATTTCTTTGTGACTGACCTGTTTGCCAGGTGTGTGTAATTTCTTCCTCACTAGATTACACACTTGTCTGTCTGTTCTAGCCCTGTTCTACCCATTTATTCAGTAAGTCTGTACTGAGTACCTAAGAGCCAAGTCTTGTACTGGGAGCTTAGGAAACAAGTGGACAAAAGACCAGGTTCTCATCCTCAAAGAGCTCACCATCTACAAAATTCTTAAAGAGTCAAGTGCTCAGGAAATGCTTCTTTAATAATGCAGAATAAGTCTGAAAAGGCTTATGGCAGGAAGATGTTCTGGCCCCTTCTCTGGTCATTTCCTCTTGACAGTTAAATAGGCTGACTTGATGTCACCTGTTAAGACCCAGGTTCCCTTAATAACTGCCCCAAAGCTAGGCGCTGTTGGGCCAGCTCTCATTCACCATGTGCCCTTAACTCCCCCACCCCCACAGCTGTCCCCTTGTGCTGCACATGTCCTTCCCGTGTGTCCACCTGGTTAGCCTCAGTGCACCCTTGAACACAGTGCTGTTCAAACTGTGATGAAGAGTGAGGCTTTTTAAAAATTTCCAGTCTGTCACATATGTGGTCCCACTGCACATGAGGAACATGGACCCAGTCCACATGCCACTCCCCAGGCAAATTCAGCAGCACCTGAACAGACCTGTGCCATGTCCAGAAGACAAGTTCACTGATGGGTGCTTGGAGACCACAACAGTGTCAAATTACTATAAAAAGGCATGAATGTGGCTTCTATACTTACCTGGTCACAGGCCAGAAACAGCATTTGGCGATCAGTCAAGTAGCACAGCTGTTAGATGCAGCGTGAGTATGGCCTTTTCAGTCCATGCTTCACACTCGAGCCAGGTGAGACGGCTCTTCTGTGCTGTGGTCATGACAGTGAGCATTTCCATATGAAAGCACAAGTTGATTGATCTCTCACTGTCATATGTATCTCCCTCCTGCTAGACCAGCCCTCAGGGGAAGGGCCTGGACCCTCCTGGTAACCCCTGGCACCAAGTGGGTGACCAGTAAATGTTGAGGAAGTGAATAGGTAACTAAGCCCCTCCCCTTGGTGGCAAATAGTTGTTTATATTAACTCACCATAGCTCTATTGACAGTCACAGTGTCACTGTGAATATTCGGTGAATGGATGTGGACACTCGTGTTCTTGGCTTGGATTGTCCTTAGGATCAGCATTGGGCACATTGCCAGAGTTGTATAGTGTTTATATTGTTGTCCTAGCTGAACTTCTCTTGTTAATAAAGGCAAGGTTTTGCTCCCTAGGTCTAAAAAATAAGAAGCCACCAACTGGCTGCTGCCAGTGCCACCACCCACTCCTGTCAGGATATGGGTGTAAATTAAAATGACATTTTATAACTCAGACTCACCAAAACACAATTATAATAAATCAAAGGCTGAAAAATTGACAGAAGCACAATAGTTAAGATAGATTTGAAGAAAGGAGTGTATCGTTTTTATATGTGTGACATGTATCTGCTACATCTTCGGTTTTGTGCCTCTACATTCAAATAGAACTGTATCAGTCATTTTTAGTAATACTTCTCAGCAATTAAGTGTACATTTTTTACAGGATACAGAAAAGCAAAAGGGAAAACAATCCATGGCTGAAAAACATGAAAATGAAATGCCTCAAGTGAAGCAAAAAAGCAAAAAACTCTTGAATGTTAAGAAGGAAATCCCAGCAGATGTGAAACCCAGGTGAGATAAAGAAATGAGTGCAGAGAAATAAAGTAATATAAAAGAAGTTACTGGTAAAAATCAGGCAAAGTTTTTGCTTGTTTTGGTTGGTCTTTTGGCGGAGGTGGGGGGAGTACAACAAAAGCCCTATACTACATCATGTTCCTCTCGGTTTCTTTCTGATGCCCACTGTTTACCGTTTAGGCATGGCCACATGCTTTTGATGTCAGAAACATAAAAGGCAGAGGTAACAACTTGTTGAGAAAATTTAGGTTGGTAATTCATTTCCTGGCAAAGAGCCATTTCACTTCTGCACAAAGAAGACCTCAGTGGTTTAGCCACAGGTGGGAGCATAACTTGTGAAAGAGAGCTCTGAACCTGCCCTCTAACTCAGAGCTGCAGGTGAATCTAGAGTTCTGTGCTGTAAAACTTGGAAGAATCTATGCTTAGGTCATCAGGGCAGATGGTACCTATCAGACAAGTCTATCACGAAATAACTCCATCCCAGGCCCTGTGGGACAGGATTTTTAACCCCCTTCACCTACCCCTCACCCCCACCCCAGGAAGGCTTGCTACAGAATGTTTCCCCAAGTAAATGAACAAGTTGAACTATTGGGTTATTAACTTCATACTTCTCTTAAGCCTTAGATCTACCTAATAAACTGATTTTGGTTTTAGCATTGTTAGTAATGTCCTTCCTAGTTCATCATATGAAATGGCTGTCAGCATGAAAGCCGATATTTGCCTTTTTGTTTGGTAAGTGGACATTGACCCAGGAAGTTGAAGGAATTAGGTATAAAACAATAAGGGAAGACATAGTTTGTTATCATTGAAATTTGCCTAGAACTCTTATTCCGGGTCTAATACTTGAGCTTTACCAAAATACCAATAACCTACACTCTCTCCCTAGATTGCACAGCTTTACTCAGACTGTGGAACCGAAAGCTAGTAAGAAATTAGTGATTACTCCAGAGAAGTTTCACCTTGCCCCTGAATTTAGGAATAACACAGCATATGGCAGTGACTAGTAATGGAGTGTCTAAAATTTACTCTTCTGTGCAAACTGTTAGTTTGAGTGACCTAGTCACACAATTTGTTGAGAATGGTCTGACCCAGTTAGAAGGAATGTCACATGGAGTCACGATTGACACACTTGGACCTCCCCGGAGAGAAATCATCCTGAGGCACTAATTGGTGCTGGTGGTCTGGCACCCCCAGGACAAGTATGTTACTCGGCTGGTGGCTAGAAAGTTTATGGGTACCTGAGCTCAGAGCCCGAGACACAATAATTTAAAACAAATAGTGCATGTTAATCTCAACCTCATCACTCTTCCCCAGCTTAGGTTGTATTCCCTTTTTTTAATGAAGTAAGTTGACTATTAGTAGATTTGATTTTGAAAAGTGTATAAAAAACTTCACTGAAGTAGCACTAACATCGCCAAGGTTTTTGAGTTCTCTGGCAAATTGAAGGCTACAGTGACCAGTTTTGTATCACCTGTTCAAGGGACAGTTACAGTGACAGTTCAAGTTCTCTTGATGCATAGCTAAGACAGAAATTATTGCCGAAAAACAATTTAAGCAGTGCACTCTAATTACCTTTTTAAATTGTCTCTGTTACTGGAGAAATCCACATGCAGCCTTAGTCTTCTAATCTCCTCGATCTAATTTCTTCAACTTACAGATCTTGTTTTATGTTTTCTGAGTTCAGGGATAAAAAGAAAAGTATTGAGAGTCAGTATTCATTAGTACATCAGTCAAGTGCAGAGTTAAACAGAGACTTCTTTCAATAACCAGCAACGTGGCCTCTCTGAATAGAGCCATTTCCTGTTGGCACTGAATTAGGATAGTACGCGTCTTGCACTGTTCAGGTGCAATCAACCACTTGTGGTCTTGTCATTAGTAATACCTGAAAAGCCTGTCATCTAATAAGTACTCCCAGTGTTTTACTGCATCTGGAGGAAATATATGCACATTTTTTTAATTTTTTATGAGATTTACTTTTATTTTTTGTATTTGAACTGTTTTATTGTATTTATCCATTACCATTTAACCCCCCCTTACCCTCTTCTACCGCCACCCATCCCCCTCACAATCATCACCCTGTAGTCTGTGTCCATGAGTTCTTTTCCTTTTTTCGCTCGATTCCTCCAGCCCCCAACCCTCCTCACCCCAGAGTTGTCATGCACAGTTTTTAAAAAGAGAGAAAGCCAGAGAGGGATGCCTCAGTCTCTGCCAGTACAGCCCCTGCTACCAGACTCCAAGAGTTAATTAACTTCACAAAAATTGCTTCTGGGGAGTGTGGATCATTGGGCTGCAATGGCAGAGCTCTGGTCCATTCATTTCCCAGCTTCAACCCTCCAGAACTGGGCCTGCAGACCTCCAGAAGACTTTTGTAGGTCAAAGATGCCAGGGAGTAAGAGTCAGGACTTCTAGAGAACCAAGAAAGGCCCAGGAAACCCTGGTTGAGGATACCAGCTATATCTGTAGGTCCTTTTGTTTTCTAATTGTTTATCAACATTTTTACATTTGTGAAACAAATGCAATAATCTAAAGTTAGCACAATGTATACTCTCATAATCTGCTCAAGTAGCGCTCACAGCTCAAGTGGTTGACACCACATTCCACACAGCAGCCTCCAGACACATCAGCACAGGGAAACCCTGACCTTGCCCTTGGCTTCCTGCCTCCCTGCATGGGGCCTGTTCCATGTATTGAGTCCAAATAAAGTCTGGCATCTGAAACACCTTCCTGGTTTTTTCCTTTCACAAAAACCACTCAAATTAAGTTGGCCCTTACCACTTATTCAGAAGCCTTAAAAAGCATTTTCTTAATAGACATCATTTGGCTTAATTTAGAAAAGTATGAATCAGCAAAAATAAAGTAGTTGTCACCTTTTTTCTTAAAAACCAATTAATTTTACAGTGGCACAGAGTTAAGCTTTGTATAAATAGACAGCCCTCAGCCACAACACTTACAAACCACTGACTTAAAAATAACTCACCCTCACCCACCACAAGAGGACTAGGTGGCTTTTTTAAAAGGTGGAGTTTTTAAGTAACCCTGTCAGTCAGAAGCAAAAAGACAGAAGACTTATAAAACTGGATTTTCTTAAGCCAGTGTGTTATCCTGCCAAAAACCTTTTTGGGGGTAATTGAGACCCTTCGGATTTTTTTTTATCCATGTTACTAATTCCAAATATAATACCTATTTATGATAGAAAATGTGTGAAATATAGAGAAACAAAAGAATGAAAATAAAATGATCTTTGACTTAGTACCTTATAAAATGTTTGTAAATAGCCTTCCTTAAAATGTATTTATTTATTTATGAAGTCATACTTTATTCTGTCATCTGCTTGCCTTCGGAGGCAGGAGCGTACTGTGTGTGCCATTGGATCTGGAAGATTTAAACTGTTCTGACATTTGACTCTGGTGTGGCTTAGCTGCCTTCTAGGAGGGAGAATCTTTGTAGCCTGGTTCATTCCACACTTTCTACAGCAAAACACGTCTTTGGAGTTCTGAACAGCAGAGTCTCTACATTCAGGAGCCCCAGTAGTAGTGTATTTACTGGGAGATATTCACCAGTTTCCAAATGGCAAGTTCCTGCTAATGGCATTATGCCCATTACCTGGGGCAGGTGCTCTAACCAGTCATTGTCAGCACTCAGAGTGCAAAGGAGGTGTCTCAAGTGCTGAGCTGTCTCCTAGGCAGCCTCGGCCTTAGGATAGGGGCAGATAATGCCTCAGGAAGCCAGATTCCTAAAACATACACTGAAAGTACAGAGCAGTCAGTGACTTCTCTGCCCCACAAGAAAGGAACAAATCTGAATTTTGCTTCCATGCTTATCTTTCAGTTGCTTAGAGCTGCCGTGCCCTCCCTCATTAGAAAGTAAACAACGGAAGAGCCTCCAAACCAAGATCACTCTCCCAAATGCACTGGCAAGCAGCTCCAAATCGCGGAATTGCCAGAAAACAAAAGGTATTTTGCTGTTGCTTATACAGATAACTCCATGACTGGTTATATTAACAGGTGTCAGTTCTGAATTGCCAGTGCTCAGTTATAGTTATTAGTCATGTAAAAAGCTAAGATTGTATTCTCATCCGCATTAGAGGAGTCATTGAAGTAGACGTAAAAGAAAGGAGTCATTATCCATTAACAACTTTTTTTTCTCCTTTCTGTGCAGGTACAAATAAGGTAGTGGATAACAGGCCATCTGCCCTAGCAAAGTTCCTCCCAAATAGTCAAGAACTAGGCAACACCAGTAGCTCAGAGGGAGAAAAAGACTCTCCACCACCAGAGTGGGATTCTGTGCCAGTTCACAAACCTGGCAGCTGTAAGTATGGCAACTTGGGAATCACTCTAGGCACGACAACTCAGCTTTGAAAGTCGCCGGCTCGATTCTTGGTCAGGACACATGTCTCGGTTGCAGGCCACATCCCCAGTTGGGTACGTGTGAGAGGCCACCAATCAATGTTTCTCTCCTCCTCTTTCTCCCACATTTCCCTTCTCTCTGAAAATAAATAAAATCTTTAAGAAAATTTAAAAATTTTAAAAGATAAAGGCAACCCAGTGTCTGGTTTGCTAGAAGCAGCTTATACAGCCAACAAAAGCCTGTTGTTAAATAGTCTGCCAGTTGTTGAACTCTAGTAGCTTAGTTGTTCATGGTGAGAGCATTGCTGGAGAATATGGGTTCTTGTAGTGTCACAAGAAAAGAATTTCAGGGGCACACACATGGGAGAAGTTTAAGAGTAGTGGAAAGATTTATTGAGGTGAAAATAAATAATACTCCCTCAGAGATGTAGAGGGCAGGCAGGCTCTAGTGGCAACTGTCCCAAGGTCCCTGCTGATCCTTCATATATTTTGTTGGTCTCAGGAACAAACAGGCTGTCTTGCAAACTATCCCACCTGTCTCCTAGGTTTTCCTTGTGCTGTGCTGGGCCCTCCCCCTATCCAGTCTCTTCCTTGGATCCTTCAGGTTTTGTGCCCTTATCCTGTCCAGTCTTTTTCTCATGTTTTCCCAGGCTAGACTGCGCCCCTTTGTGGTTGCCACTTTGGCTCCTGCTGCACCTGTTTCGTAGTTTTGCATTGTCATCTGGCTTCAGTTGCGCATGCCTCTGCAAGGGAATCTCTTACTGGTTCTCCCTTCCTCCAGTAACAGGATGATTATTCCCCCGGGAGATTGGAAAGCTGGTCCTTCTGCCTGCTTGGGGACTGAGTCCCTTTGGTGGAGGATGCAGCTGTCCCCAGGGGAGTCTGTGAAGCTGCAGCTTCCTAGTTAATCAGGCTTAATGTCTGATTCCATTTGCTCCCTTCCATTGTTAATAACTACCTGCCTACTGTAATGAGTATGTACACCAGAGAAATAGCAAATGATTCACATCAGTCTTTTGTTTCCCAGAAGCTGGTGCACCAGCACACCACTGCCCATTGTGCAAAAGGGGAAGACCTGTTTGGATCGGGGAATCATTCAAAAAACTGCTTCTTTATGAGAGCATTAACTCCACATTGCCTCACCTTTCTTGTTCCTCATACACTTAGAGTGCAATCACTTTCTAAAAATTCAGTTTACTCCCAACTTTACCCACATCTTTTACATAAACAACCTATGTGAAAGTTTCATTATTTTCTTCACTAACTTTTTTACCTTGTTCTCAGATTTGGCTTCCTGTCAATCATGGCAACAGCAGCCACTAAAGTAAAGCAGAGGTCCATGTCTGAAATAGAAGACAAGAAAGACAAACACAGGGAGGGGCCTGATGGCAGGTTTTAGGATGAAGAGAGGGCCAGTCTTAGGACTGACTTGTCTACACTGCAGTGTTAGAGTAAACTCACATTTGGCTTGTTTCCATTACAGGTAAAATCAGGGTTGAGCAACAACATTGTTTAAGGTGAAGGGAAATGTAAATGAAGCCTCAGTAAGTTGAATGGAGGCTAAGAACTTAGAATGCAGGTGAGGGGTACAGGTGCACAGAGTTCACAGGGGGACAGGTCACTTCTGGTGTTGCTGAAGGAGGTGAGAAAATGTATTATATAAGAGGTAGGTAGAGAAGGTTCAGGACAAGTGTACAAATAGTGAGTGACCCTGCAGTAAAGATGTGATATTATTGAGGCACGCTGTGCTACGGGGGTTTCCAAGGAGGGCAGGAGGATGGAGAGAGTTGAGCAGGGCTCATAGAGGAGATGGTGTTTGGGATGGGCCCTGAGCATGGGCATCAGGGTGACAACACAGCACATGAGGGAAGGAGTTGTCCACATGGTCATGGTTGAGAGTGGGTGGGACGTTACAAGGACAGTGAGTAAGGTGCCAACACCATTGAGGAATGTCAGGGAGAACTCCTGGGGCAGGCACAAGGTGGCACAGAGGCTGGCAAATGGATAGCTTGGGCTCCAAAGAAAAAGATGTTTTCCTTGGTGGGTGCCATAATGGGGGCCTTGACACAACCAAGGAATGTACAGCCTTATCTAGGCCCTGAGCCCTAGAGGTCTGGGGAGATGCCTCAAATGTCAGACAGAATTACAAGGAAGTAGAACCCCTGTGAGTACAGGCTGCAGTCTGGAAGTGAGGAGGAATAGACCCCTCACAGGAAATCGGAGTACAGCAGACTGTCCTCACTATACACAGGACTTGGTGAGACATAAAAGGCCAACCAGGAGGGTCACAGGGAAATGTGTCAGACTGGGCAGAGCAGTTTTGGGCAAAGATAAGAAACGAGGGCACTGGGGCTGTGCAGTTGTGCCAGCGTCAATGGGTCAGTGGGCAGCCTCAAAGACTGGGAGCCCATGGAGGCTGAATTCACGGAGGCCAGAGCACTTTCCTTAACACTTCTTTGTATCACAGCCACCTGACCGGCACCAAGGTACACATGATATCTTTTTCTTTTTTTTTCTTAATTTAAAATATTTTAAGAGAGAGCGGAAGGGAGGAAGAAAGGGAGAGAAACATCCATCGGTTGCCTCTTGCACGGGCCCCAGATAAGAACCAAACCCACACCCTAGGCCTGTGCCCTGACTGGAAGTCGAACCGGTAAAAATCTTTCGCTTTGTGGAATAAAGCCCAACCCACTGAGCCACACTGGTCAGGGCTTAAAAAAATATTTTTGCAATATTTTCATTTATTTCTCAGTTACAGTTGACATAGAATATTATATTACTTTCAGGTGTACAACATAGTGATTAGACACTGTAACACTTACGAAGTGATCACCCCAGTAAGTCACTAGTGCTCTTTTGATACCATACGTAGTTATTACATTATTGACTCTGTTCTCTTTGCTGTACTTTACATCCTTGTAACTGTTTTTTTTAATTGTTGTTCAAGTACAGTTGTCTCCATTTTTCCCC
>VMDR010016197.1:0-21418 GCA_007922815.1 Macrotus californicus | reverse complement strand
CTAAGGGGAGCTCTGTGCGGCTGCCACATCCTGCTTTCCTGCTTCCTGAGCCACATGGTCAAGGGAGCCCCCTCTCCGCTCCCAAAACCGCGTGGTTAGACCCCAGCATGGCCGCCATACCTGAGTTTAAATCCTGGCGTGGATCTTCCTCTGCTTCCCCATTTCCGACCCCTCCCATCATCGGCCACACCTGCCAGCGCTGCCTCAGTTTGTCTTTCTGGGCTGCCATAGTCAGTCCTGGCAGGCGTGGCCCCGTGGCGTGGAGCAGACTACCTCCAACCTCTCACGCAGGCGCTGTGACCAGGGGGAGCTGCCTCCCAGCTACACCACAGGTCAAAGTCACGCCCATCTCCCTAGCTCAAAGCTTAACATGCCTATGAAACTAACCAGCAGTTACTGATATGCAAAATAACAGGTTTTGCATATTAGGTATGAAGCCAACTGTTGATCTGCAAAATAACTCAATGGGCCTGCTCCCTGTGTCCCATCCCCCAGTTCAGACTTATGGGGGTGGGGATATCCTATATTTATATATTTCCTGGACACCCTGAGTTCTGGACACCATTACAAACCTTTTGTCTGGGGGGCCCGGGCTGTCATTCTGTGAAATGAGGGTAATCACAGAGGCTTCTAAATGAGAAGATGTAGGAATAGTGCCCTGCCCAGCACCTGATCCCTGACAGGGTCGTGGGGTCCGTGTTTCTGGTTGTGCTGTCCTGGGTGCCCCCACAGCCCGTGCCATCCAGGGCTGCTCTTGCAGTCTGGCCGCCTTGGGAGCAGCCAGGAGGCTGAGCCTGGGGGGCGGGTGCTGTGATTTGAATGTTTGTGCCCCCACGTTTGTGTGTAGAACTCTAACCCCCAGTGGGGTGGGGTCAGCAGGTGGGGCCTCTGGGAGGTGATGAGGTCATGAGAGTGGAGCCCTCATGAGTGGGATTAGTGTCCTTGCAAAAGGGACCTGTGCCTGTGATGTGAGGGCACAGTGAGCAGGTGGAGTCTGCGAACTAGGAAGCCGGCTCTCACCATGCAGTGAGTCTGCTGGTCACCTTGACCTCGGGCTCCCGGCCCCCAGAACTGTGAGAAGTGAGTCTCAGTTGTCGGTAAGCCCCCAGGTCTGCGGTACATGACACGGTCTGTCCAGGAGGTATCCAGCCAGGTAATCTGAAAAATAGAGGCATTTACTGAAGAAGATACAAGATACAAGAAACACTGCACACAGGACCATGACACCTCCGTTCCCTTCAAAGTAGGCCCCCTGGGACCTCACACAGTTCTCCCAGTCGCCATCAGCTGCCCCGTCGTATTTTCCTGAATCTCATCGATTGTCTGAAACCTCTTCCCTTTCAAAGGTGATTTTAGTTTTGGGAAAAGCCGGACATCGCAGGGCACCAAATCTGTGCTGTAGCGGGGCTGAGTCACCTGATGTTTTGCCAAAAAACTGCAAGAGACGTGATGCATGAGCAGGTGCATTGTCATGATGAAGCTGCCCATCACCAGTTGCCCATAGCTGTGTCCTTCTGAATCATCCGAACAGTTTCTGGGGAGGAATGTTCAAGCTTAACGCAAAATTTGATGCAGATTTGTTGCTCTACTCGCTCAGCCACTTTGAATGTGATGGCCACACAGCACACATGCTCACTCAAGGGCATCTACCATCCCCACTGACTAGTACAGTGAAGTCGTCATTGTTCATGCTTGCGCATTCCAGTCCACTCTCCTTGGCTGCCAGGTTATGTCGATGTCACGAAAACTGTTCTCACTATGTTAACAATGGCTGGGCTTTTTCCAGACAGTCCTAGTCTGGAAGGATTAACACAGGGAGAGTGCCCCTGGGGGTGTCCGTGGTGAAGAGTGGGATAGCTCACAGCCACTCTCTGGGCCCTGGTGGGTGAGGGGTGTCTCCTGGGCTTTCATGCATTTGCCTCTGGATCTCCAGGGGCAAGCAGGGCTTTCACATATCTCCCTGGGGGGCTTGACTCTGCACAGAGGCAGCCTCAGGGCTCAAAGCTGACTTGGGTGGGGCGCCTGTTGCCCCTCCAATATATGCATACCCTGCTTTCTGACTCAGTAGCTGGGGTTCCTTCCTCTGTGTGCTCCCTCTCCTGTGGGCTGCACCCAGCCTGGAAGAGGAGACAGCCACCTGCTCAGCCAGGTCAGCCAGTCCTCAGTTTTCTACTAGGAACATGAAAAGGGGCTGAGGGGCCTGTGGTCCCCTCCTACTGCCTGGGTCACTGGAGTGCTGCCCCCCAAAAGCAGGCTGGTGGGGTTGGCGATGATGCTGGTTCCCCCTTCTGGCTAAGAAGATAGGGTTGTCTCTGGTCTCCCCAGGATTCCATGCTGGGGTGACACTGATGTGGCCCTGGAACCTTCCCAGAGAGCATAGCCCACAGCCCCCTACAGTGGGGGACCGTGTCCTGGGGCAGCAGTGTGACCCCCTCTTATCCCTGTGCCAGCTGTACCCTGAGATCCCCACTGGCCCGTGGCTCCAGCATGGACGCTCAGAGGACCTGGCTGCTGGCACCACTGGATGCTTCGCAGGTCCGGCCCCAGGGGCGGGCAGCCTTCTGCGCTGGCTTCCCATGGAGAGCTGCTCGCTCTGCACACCGCTCCTCGCTATTTGAGCTGAACGTCCTCTGATTTGGAATAACACCGACTGACACACTGAGTAGTTCAAGAGGAGGAGAATTTAATAAGGTGCCAACTGAGTAAGTGCCAGTTGTTTTAAAAGTGTAATTTCAATGGCTGGGTGGATAAACTTTGGGGAGAGGCACCCTTCTGGGGCCTGCCGTCTTCGTGGGTCTGCTGGCTCCTGCCCCATAACCGTGGTCCCAGAACTGCAGCCCAGCACCCAGCGCCCCAGGACCCAGCTGCACACAGAGGCCGGGTTCTAGGGTGCTTGGCGTGATGGCAGTGCCCAAGAGTCCCTTGCTGTCAGGCAGCATCAGCGCCAGCACTGTGCTGCAGATACAAGGCTCAGGGCCTGGGTCCCTGCCTGCGGTCCCAGTTAGGGGTGGGGCAGCAGGGCCCATGACTTGGGCCCTGCTGGTGTGGGCCTTGGGCAGTGTCCTGTGTCTGACGTGCCATTTGCTGTACTTTGGGAAGGACTCAGCCTCAGCCCAGTTACTGGTGGATGGGGGTGGTGTCGAGGTGCCCACTGGATGCCTGGATGCTAGCTGGCTTCTCCTGCCTGCCACTGCCTCTCTCTTCACTCCTGACCACCTGCAAAAGGTGCTGGGTGCTGGCTAAGCTGCCCCTCCCGCCACATTCCAGCACTCTCTTGGGAGGCCGTCCCAAAGGGGCCTCCTCTGGACCAGCACCTTCCCTCTTTGGGATCTGGGAGAAAGCCCCTGTCTTGGTGCAATGCCCCATGGCTGCCACCAGGGGTCACCAGACCCACAGCGGGCTGGCGGGTGGATGCCAGTGGCCCAGGCGTGAGGTGGCAGGGGCCGGCAGCCTGGGATGCAGCCAGCAACACCGAGGACACAGGTTTTGGTCGGGGTCTTAGAGGCCAGCCCTGTCCCTGGCCTGCCCCGGCCCTGTGGCCAGCTGAGCTGTGGGCTTTGGTGGCTGGACAGCCCTGCGGCATCAGTGGTCTTGCAAGAGCTGTGGGCTCTGGGGGTCCCTGGACCTGACCCAGGTGGCTCTCTGGAGACAGGAGTCCCGGCACAGTGCTGAAGAACACGCTGGCCTGTGAAGCCATTCCGAGCTGGCTCTGGGTCCTGAGTAGACTTGGCTGCCCCTTCGCCTCCCCGTGCCTCGGTGTCCCCGCCCATAAGATGGGAACAATGAGGGAGGGGCCGCAAGACGAGCTGATGCCCGGTGCTGAGCCCCGGCCTGGTGAGGCGCCGTCCCTGGTCACCATGGCCATTATCCCGCCAACAGAGTTTTCAGGGAGACCGTCCCTCTGTTGCCATCTCCTCCAAGATGCTGCGTGGCTCCTGCTGGCTCTTAATGTTCCTAATCTCCTGTTGGTTATTCCTGGGGTTTCAGCTAAATAAGCATTTCCAATTAAAGCTCTCGCCGCGGCTCTGAGTTGGGTTGCCACGGCAACAGGGGGGGACTTTTCTTCTTCCCTGCAATGTGCACACGTGTGTGAGTCTGTGTGGGTCTCTGCCTGTGTGTCCCTGTGACCAAGCTCACTCCCACAGCTGTCCGAGGTGGGGGGGAGAGGGCAGGGACGGGGGCAGGCCTGATGCTGAGGCCCCTCCTTACGGGCCCCTTTCCTCTGGGCAAGGCTCTGTCCGAGAGTGGGAGGAAAATGCAGATTTATCCAGGCAAACTTGATGTCCCCAGCAATGGCCTCAAGGCCTCTACACAGCCAGGCTGGTGGGATGATGCTGTGCTGGGGGGTGGACAGCCCTCCCAGGTCTCTAGAGCATCATGGGGTGTGTGTGTGTCCGTGTGTCTCTCTGTGTGTATTTGTGTCCGTGCGTCTCAAGTTGGCCCCAGAGCTGAATCTCAGACAGAGAGGTCTGAACTGGGCTCAGGACTGGGGCTGATGGAGGCCCGGGAGGGGCTGAGCACCAAGCGGAGTGAAGAGGCCTCACACCTGCAGGCTGGGTTCTCTGTGCCCATCCTGCCCGCTCCCGGGACCTCCTGGACAGAGGCGTACTGCTCCGTGCTCAGAGTGCTGGGGCGCTGTCAGGGGGCAGTGTCAGGTCAGCGTGTGCAAAACTACATACATAGATAAGTAAACAAATAAACAGGAGAGAAAGAACTCATCTGCACACATGAGACACAGGCACGCCCACGCACACTCACGCACAGACAGGCGTGCACACACACAGCGCGGCCCAGGGGCGCCCTGCCCAGCAGGGTCGGGGGCTCCCAGGGAGGTGGGCTCTGACTTCCTCCAGGTCTGCCCTGCCCTGGGGAGCCTCCCTCCGCCAGGTGGAAAGGGGTCCCCCCAGAGGTCTCAGGGCAGGGGTGACACAGCTTTTCCCTGGCCGTGTGGGGATGGTAGATCTCAGGGAAGGGTCTGGTAGGCCCCCACCCACTGCTCCATCCATCAATCTGTCCATCTGTCCATCCACCCACCCACTCCTTCCTTCAAAGAGCGTACTCCTGGAGAGTGTTGCTCAAAACACGGAAACCATCGCCCATGAGAACACAGGCAAAAATCCATGACTTCGTGGGTGTAAATCCACCTGTCTATCCATCATTTACATCTGTCTGTCTGTCATCTATCCATCTCTCATCTATCTGTTATCTATCTATCATCTATCAAGAGATTATCTATCTATCTGTCTATCTAATCTCTCTGCCCATCCTTTGTGACAAAGCTGGGCTCTGGCTGTGTGACAGGAGCAGGGGCTGTGTTAGCCTGGGGACAGGGTTAGGGATGGTCCTGGGTTGGCCTCATTCCCTTTCCTTCTCCAGGGGCTGACCACATTCCAGCTGTTTCCTGCCTCAGCCCCCGGGGCCCTGGAGTGAGTGCCGCTGCCACCTGGCCCCCGTACGACAACTGGCTGCTCGGACCCCTGGCAGCAGAGAGAGCCCAGACACCGCAATGTTGGGGGTTCTCCCTGTAGGACGTCCTGGCGCCGCCTGGCCGACAGAGACAAAGCGACAAACTGTGTTCTGGGGCTTCTGCCTGTTCCCACCCCCACCCTCGGGGTCCCCGGCGTCTGTCTGACTCCATCCTTCAGCACCTGGGACCGTGCAGTGTCTCTTTAATTTATCTGAAAAGTCTGATCAGTTGAAAGCTGAAAGGAATCACGCTTTAATTTCCACTGCTGTGATTGGCCGGGAGGTCGAACGTCTGCGTGACAGCCGTTCCTTTTGTCCCAACCGGCCTACTGTGCGCTGGAGACACAAAGAAGAGGAGTTTCTGAGGAGTCCCGCCCAGTCCTGCCCAGAAGGAACTGGGGCGGCTTGGCCGTAGGCACGGGAGGAAGTTCTGCTGTGGGACGGGAACGCACCGCAGGAAGTTCACTGCGGGAGGAGCAGGTGCGCCCACGGCACCGGGCTTGGACCTGTAGGGCCCCGTGGGGCAGAGCGCCAAGAAGGTCGCTCTGGAAGCCTGGAGGCCGCATGCAGGTGGCTCCCTAAGCTGTGTGCTCTCAGGTCCTGGCTCAGCCCTGGTTATAAATGTCCCTGTCCGGCCTTAGTTTCTGGTCTCCCCGCTCTGTAGGTGGGTGGAGGGAGCCAGGTTGGGGGATGGGGTTCCCATGGGCCCCGCTCTGCCTCCTGGATGCTGCCCTGGAAGGCCGTTCACCACCGAGCTCATTTCGTAAGCCCTTTGCCAGGGTCGGATTGGGGCCCGGGTCTTTGAAAGGAAGCTGCTTATGTACTTGTTTCAACGGCCTCTTTGAATCAGTTTCCAACGCTGAGTTTGCTTTGGGATGGAGCTGATTGGAGACCATGGGAAGTGGGGGTGGGGGTGGGCTCCAGGGAAAGGGTCTCCCACCTTCCACTCCAGCCTGGCAGAGCACGGTGGCTCCTGGGATGGCTGCTGAGTGGTAGGAGTCAGAAGATGGGGCTCAGGTTCCACCTTGGCCTCCAACTTTGTGATGATTACTCAGGCCAAGGGCTTCGGCCGTAGGAAGAGCCAGATTGTGCAGCAGCCTCCGAGTGTCGGAGCGGAAGACTGGGAGGCACCACCCTTAGAGGAGACAGGTGGGGGCCCAGGTGGGGCGGTCCGGGCTGTGGGTAATCTTCTGCAGGTCAGCTGGGTGTCAGAGAGGGTCTTCCTCCATGAGAGTCTCCCCAAAACAGGACACCAGAGGGGAAGGGAGCAGGTGAGTGGACGAGGGACCCCTGGCTGCCCCCTTGCTCCCAAATCCCCCAGCCAGTCACCCTCTTCGGTCTCAGGTAATGCCTGCTGCTCACGTACCCTCGAGCCCATGATTACTCCTCCGAGCTGACTAGCTGCGATTTTTCCTGGTGGCCTGGAGTGGACCTGACAGCGGGGGGTCCTCACTGGGCCCAGAGTTCTGTGATCTGCCTGGCATACCCCAGCCTGCACAGCTGACCCTGGGTGGGGCGTGCCCAAGAGCAGAGAGACATCAGGGGCCTCCGTGGACAGAGCTGGACCAGGGCCTCGCCCGCTGATTAGAGGACATGACAGTGATGGGCCAGGTGTGTCTCTCCAGCAGAGATGCAGGTTGAGGCGCCGAGATGAAGCTCCGACCGTGACACGCACGACTTGGGCCTCTAAAATTGCCTCATGGTTTGTTCTGCCAAACTTCTCGATCCGATGTCACCAGATGGTGGGCGCTTCTCATGGCTCTGTTCCCCAGGAGAATCTTCCAGAAAGCCCTGCCTTGAGAAGAGGTGGGATGGCCAGTCCAGCTGGCTCTGCTCCTCCCGTTGGACAGGCGGAAGCCCCCTGCAGAGGCCTTGCTGCAGAAGCGGCCAGTCAGGTCCGAGCCACTGAGGTCCTGGTGTGTGTGCGGGGGTGGGGCTCTGTCAGAAGCTCCGCCCCAGTGGTCAGAGGAGAGATGGCAGGTGGGAGAGCTCAGTGGGGGCCAGAACTGGGAGTAGGTGGGAGCCTGAGGGCAGAAACCTCAGGGACGTGCAGAAATCCTGGCTGGGTGCAGGCCCGAGGAAGGCACTGGGATCCATTTTTACCACAACTCAAAGCACAGGGTGTTCTTGGCCTACACCTGGGTTACCAGTGACCCCCAGGGTTAGGCATTCTACAGGCCTCACCTGGCTTACCTGTGAGTCTCTGAGCCTGCAGAGCACCCAGCACGTCTGTGGCTGCAGGGAGGGGAGTCCACTGCCCGCCGCTCCAGGTCCCACTTCGGAGCAGGCATGCCCTGCCCACGGCTGCAGGTGAGCACTCGGGGTTGTGGCACAGACCATGGTGGCTGGCCTGCAGAGCAGAAGAGAGCCGAGGGGACCCCCACCTCAACTGGAGGACAGGACAGGAGACAGAGGCAGTCAGCCCTTTCTGAGGATAGAGGCAGGAAGGGAGCCTGATCCTGTCCATCTGTCCATCCACCCCTCCATCCATCATCTGCCCATCCACTCATTCATTCACTCATCCATCCATCTGTCCATCCATCCTTCCATCCATCCATCCATCCACGCATGCATGCATCCAGCCAGCCACCCATCTATCATTCATGCATCCACCCATCCGTCCATCTCCCACTCACCCATCCACCCAACCATCTGTCTCTCCAGCTCCCAAGGTTGTTTACCATTCAAACTCCCCCGAAAAGGTAACCTGGGACCACGACTGTCTTTGCCTCTCCAAGACAAGCAGAAGCACGAGAGCCCTGGAAAGCCGAGGCCCAGGGTGAGTACTCTGCCTCGCTGAGCCTGCTCCTGCATGTGGGCAGTCATGATGCCCGCCCCAGAGGGACATGCAAAGCCAGGTGTGGACACGAGCCGTTCCTCTCCACCCCCCCGCCACACCTCCTGCACTCTGGGGGGGAGGTTGGAGGATTGTACCAGTTTTTGATCATTTCCTAAACCTTCCTGCGGGTTTGGAGTGGCACCCCTCTCCAGCGCAGGCTGCTGCGACCCTGCTCCAGGCGCGGCACCCATGCCCCGAGGCACCCCCTCCTCCAGCGAGGTGTGAGAGGTGACTGGCAGCCGGAGAGGAACGCCAAGTGCCTTTCCTGCTTCATTGTTCGCCGCTTATGTAAAGCAATCTGCATTTCTAGCTGTTAATGAAGGATTATAGATGTGTTAGAAAAAACCCACAAAACCGTTATTCTTTGCACTCGGATTGTTAATTAAATTCCGAGGCTCCATTTTCAGGTTTTAATTAATAGCACCGGGTCTTGCTCGGCATGTTGTCCTCACACGCGGCCTCTCCCCCTCTGCCCCTCTCCAGTGAAGCCCTTGGGGCAGGTATCTGTGTGGCAGGCTCCAAGGCCCCCTCCGGAGGGGCCTCCTGGGCCCTGGCATGCCTCTTCTGGAGGCAACCCGGCTGCCTCGAGGTATTGCCGCTGGCTCAGACCTGGGGGGCCCTTTTCCTCCTCCGAGTTTGGGGACTGTCGGTGGGTTGTCCTCGTGCCGGGGCTGGGGTGCGGGCTGGCCATGGGCGGGTGTCTGCCGCGTGCACAATGCTTTCTCCACGGCATCTGGAAGCTCCGCAGAAGGAGCAAAGCGTGAGGAAGAGCTCAGGCCCGTTTCTGCTCGCAGGTCTTTGCAGGGCGCCAGGTGCTGGGCAGCGGGCTGCGGGCCTCGGATCGGGGCGAGGAGGGTGGGCGTCGGCTCTGCTGTCTACGCAGGTAGAGGGGAGGTGTCTGATCACACCACTCTTGACCGGCCACCCTGTTGCTGGATCTGGGCCCTGGGAAGAGCGGGACCCAAGCTCTCCTCTGGAGTTTCTTGGTGGCCCAGCTGTGTCCCCCGTACAGGACAGTGGGTGCCACGTCTGGTTTGGACAGACTCAGGCCTGTGAGGCAGGCTCGTAAAGCAGTGACTCTCTACCCCCTGCCCCCCACTCCCCACAACCCCGGGCACACACAGCGGAGGCCTCACAAGTTACATTGGCACAGAATGCCCGAAGCTCACGTGGCACAGCAGTGCGAGGGACAGACCAGGGGAGGCTTGTTTAGTGTTACCCTGAGAAAGGGCACAGACTGGGGTGTGTGCACCAAAGACTCCAGGTGCTGCCAGGAGGGCTTGGGGAGACAGTTGCTTGGGGTACACGGAAGGGAGGCCCTGCATCCCTCACTGCGGGGCTGGGGGAAGACGTCAGGGGGAAGGCGGCATGCTGTCTCCTGGAGGTCGCGTTCCATTTGCAAGAGGACAATAGACTTGGAGCCAGGTCTAAAGGGGTGAGTCCCTCAGCACGCCGAGGGTCCAGGGATGAACACCGCCATCCTGCGGGCTCGATGGATCGCCGGTGCCGAGCGCAGCGCTCCACCTAAGAACGTCTGCTGAAGGGATGAGTGGGGGTGCGCCCCTATTTTTCTCTGCTGTCTTTAGAAAGAGGCCCTGAGCTCCCCCGCTCGCTGGGGCTACTATGCTCTTCGAGGGGTGCGTGTCAACATCTGCAGACATTTCGGTTGCTGCAGGGGGTTGGGTGAAGAGGTGAGGGACACAGCTAAACATCTCACCATGCACAGAAGGCCCCCTCAATAAAGCTTCAGGGCCTCCCGGGGTCAGTAGTGCTCAGGTGGGAAACGCTGCCCAGTCCTGCAGGGGCGTGAAAGGCTTTGGGCTGGAACCTGCGTCGGGGAGCTGAGCCCCTCGGCCGGTTGAGACCTGAAGCTGTGTCTGGCCAGGAGGCAGGTCTTTGGTGAGGGATGGGCTCAGGAGCCCCCATCATGCTGCATTCCCCTGGCTCCTGTGGCTGCCCCGTCCCCCCGTCTCCTGTCCCCTGGTCCTCTGTAGAGGCCCACAGACTGCCCGCCCTCCCGGGGTCTCCCAGACGCTCAGTGTGGCCTGCTCATCCCCGCTCTGGGGATCCCATGGCCTTTTAGAGCAGGAACTGGGAATGGAACGTGTCCCCCCATCTCTGTCACTGCATGAACCCTCCTCACCTCTGGGCTTCTCTGTCTCCCTTGGGCTTCAAGCCCCCTTCAAGGTACCCTCCTGAAGCTCACGCTGGGTCCCCTTCCTGTCTGTGTCACTGGCGGCTCAGTGCAGAGCTCAGCCTTCACACCATCCCTCCCTGGACGTGTACCCCAGCCCCCACTGTGAGCTCTGGGAGGGTGGGGTTCATGGCCTCGGTGGGGGCCCTCATACCCAGCTGTCAGGCACTCGCTCCGTGCCAGGCTCCCTGTCGAGTTCGGTGATCCCCCTGCCACTGCTGTTTCTGGAGGATGAGGCAGGGACAGTGAGAGGACGAGTCACAGCTCCCAGAGCTGGCAGAGCTGGGCCTTCGGCTGGGGCTGTGGGACTCCGGGACCTGGCTGTGTTCCCCGAGGACAGCTGTGGGCATGCAGCAGGCACTCAGTGAAGAGTTCAAGGTGCGGGCAGTGAAGACAGAGCTATGGGCCATCCACCAATGACTGGCAGGTGGCTGTGGTCAGAGAGACCCCGGAAATCTTGGCTTGGCTCCTAATCAGAGTCCCCTGTTCCTCCTCCCCTCTCCACCTAGGGACCTGCTCCAGGTTACAAAGCTGGTGACAGCAGGGATGGAGGGAGCGGTGTATGGCTCCCTCTGTCTGCTGAGAGGCAGGTGTCTCCCACGCTGGGCCTCCTGCCCCGTGTCCTGCAGATGGGCCACAGATCATACTCTGAGTTCTGAGTGGCCTGTTCACTCAGAGACCTAAGGGTGTCTGACACATCACTGGAGGTTTAATTAGCTGAAGCTCGTCGGCAGGTAGGGCACGAGACAGGCTGGATGTGCACCAGCTGTGGCTCAGAGCCGTGGGGCCAGAGGAGGACAGCTCGTGACCCCGGGGGCAGACAGGGGCCTGGACAGACCTCAGAGGTGGCATGTCCCTGGGAGCCATGGCGGAGGGGAACACGTTCCCTCCAGAAGCGTCCTCATAGCCCAGGAGCCCGAGGAGACGGAGAGCGAGCTGTGTGCTGAATCTGCTGAGGCCACAGGGGGCAAACGGCAGCCGGCAGCCAGCTTCCAGCCCCTCCCTCGGCCACCTCTGCGAGGAGGTTCAGGTAAACGCAGGCTAACCAGACATGGGGTTGGGACGGTCCTTGGCACTGGTTCTCACCAGAATCATATAGTTCAGGGCCGACCAGGCACACAGGCGTCCCCTGGTCCTCTGGGCCGTCATGTAGGTGGGAAAAGCATGGCCCCTGGGGAGCAGAGGCTGCTGGGGTCAGCAGTGCTGGGCAGCTCAGGGTGGGAGCTCGAGACCCGTGCTCCCAGTGGCTACCGGTGGCCTCCAGCGGATGCCGCTCTGGTGAGGGCCCCAGGGTGGGAAATGAAACGAGGCGCCCACTGAACACAGGGGTGGGGTCCTGCAAACACCTTGTTTGCTTCGCTCTTGTCCTGGTGCAGGAGACAAGCAGGCTGGGAGAGTCCAGTCAGCCCCCCTCACCTCGAATCCCCTCCTGGCAAAGCACAACTTGAGCCGGGTCCTGGCACTGGGCTGGCGGCGGCAGCCTAGAGCCTGTTTGTGTCCCAAGAAAGGCTGTAAAAACTCAGCACATACGTCTCAGAGCTAAGTGCCCTTAAGCTCCTTTAAAGGTGTGGAGACACGTTGTTAGTCTGCACCGCTGGGAGCAGGGGATGGTTTATCTCAGTGGAGTCCCAGCTGGGACATCTTTGTCAGTTACTAGTGACAGAAACCCAACCAGCTGGTGGAGAAGGAACCTTCATTCAGGGGCTCAGACAGAGTCCCCCAGGCCCACCTTCTCCCTTCTTGCTTAAGCTCTGCCCCTCTTCCATTTTCTCATCCGTGGTGCCCTCGTGGTGGCAAGGTGGCTGCCGCTGCTCCAGCCTCACCTTCCTCCAGGCCTCTCTCCCTCCCAGCAGGCTCTGTGAAAGTTCCAGGGCACTGATTGACTCAGCTGGGATGACATGCCTGTCCCTGGACCAAAATCTGTGGCCAGAGAAATTCAGTTCTCTGATTGGCCACGTCTGAGTCACATATTCGCTCTTGGAACCTGGGGTGGAATGAACACAACCCAAACTCAATGTGTGGCAATGGGGCGGGGTGGCCAGAGAACCGTTATGAAAAGGGAAGGGAGGCACCTGGGTGACAGAGTGCAGGTGCCAGCAGGTATCCAGGGCAGCACTAGGGCCCATGACAGACCAGAACCCACAGGACACCCCCCCTTTGCGTCTGAGTCTGTCAGTCCTTGCCCCGGCCCCCCGCTGCTTGCTCAGGGCTGCTTGCTGTTGACATTCAGTGCCACCAGAGTCAACTACAGCCCATCCAGACCTGAAAGTGAAATTTCTGACTGGCGTTTAATTCAGATTTAATTGTCATGATTTCCGGTGGTCTTGTAGGTATTCATCGTTTAAAGACTCTTAATGAAATTTAATTAGTCCATGTACACACACCGCGGGCCCCGAACAACTGGTGCCCGCCTTGGTCAGGCTCTTCTGGATGCCGGCCAGGGCAAGGGCAGACAGATAGGGGCCGGCTGGTTTGGGGAGGCTTCTGGCTTGCTCTCCCCTCCAGAAACCGCCCCCCCTACCTGGAGGGCACCTTGTGACCCCTACCCCACCTCTCTCTGGGCTCCTGCCATCCTTGCACTGTGTCACCTCTGGATCCCTTGGCTCTGCCTCTATTTCCCCAGGCTCAGGAGGGTTTGCGGGGCTTCCCGGGACAGCGGCCTTTTAAGGAAGCCTGGGGTGGGGTGGGGGTGTGGCCTCCCTGTGCTTGCTCTCTGTGTGTGCCTCCCGCTGCGCTGTGGACTGAGCTCACCGAGGCAGTGCTGGGTGCGGTGCTGGGCCAGGTGCTGGGTGCACAGGCTCCGTCTGTGAGCTGACTTCGGACAAGTGATTCAATCGGGCCACGCGGTGCGTCACAGGCAACCTGGGCACCTCGTGGCCGCCTCTTCAGGCTCAGTAGGTGCAGCGTCTGCACGCGCTGGCTCGATGCCCGCGGCTTGTGTCGCTGTTGTTGCTGCTATTCTTAGATCTGTGACGTTGGTTGCTTCGGTCCTCATGACGGCAGGCGCCTGGCCAGGTTCTGGGAGTGCAGTGACAGACACCAGCTCTGCCTGTGGTGGGGACGAGTGGAGAGGCAATTGCAATTCAGTGGGACGTTCGCTGTTCAGCCTCTCTTGCTCCCGGAGGGATCAAAGCCGCCCCAGAGTGTGATGAGCGTGTGGGTGGCGGGCGCGGGGCCCAGCCCTGCTGTCTCCTGCACAGGGAAGTCCTGGGGAGCTTCCTGGAGGAGTGGCCCCTGAATGCCTGGCCTGCCGCCTCTCCTGGTCCCCACTGGGGACAGTGGCCCTTGGTCTTTAGGCTGGGAACTGAGTGGCCATGGAGTGCCCGCAAGCTGTGGCCTGTGTCCCGGAGGGGCGCAGAGGCCGGCCTCCCTCCCTAGCAGCCGGAGGGGCCTTGAATGCCGCGGAGGAAGAGCTGGCTTTCCAGGCGCGGTTTCTCTCACTCGAGGCTTCCATGGAGCCATCCATCCTGGGGGTCCTGGTCAGGCTCCTTCGGCCCTGAGACAGGCTGCACTTCAGCCCCGCTCGAGCTGGTCAGCAGCGCCCCTCCCTTGCCCTTGCTGGAGAGGGACAAGAAGTCCACAGGTGACGCCCCATTGTGCCGTCCTCGTTCGAAGCTGGGGCTCCCAGGCCGGTGCTGGTTTGTTGTTCATTTTCAAGCCCATGTTGGATCATGTTTGGTGCTTCAGTGGCACTAGCCAGGGTCATGAGAGCCACTGCAGAGCCCAGTGGAAGGTTCCAGAGATGAGGAACCGGCAGCCGGAGGTTTGGTGGTGCCTTCGTCTTCCTGGTGGCTGCTCTGCTTCTTGGAGCCCCTGCCACTTGCAGGTCTCCGTGGGGCACAGGGGTGTCTGAGACTCTGTGGCTTTCTTCACTAGGGAGGTCGGCCAGACATGCAGGGTCGGCGTGACCGATCACCAAGTGACATCTTGGCGGGTAGGCGGGGCCACCAGCGCAATTCTGGTCGGTTCCATTGGCAACTTATTTTTATTTTTCATTTTTTTCAATGGGCAATGTAAAACACAGGGTTTCAAAGCCCGGAGCCGGTGGTCGAGGAGAGCGAGGCATGCTCACACAGGGGTGGCACCCCCTTCTGGGAGTCACATGTAGGGGACACGGCACAGGTCTCAGCCCTGCATCCCTGTCACTGTGGCGACAGTGGAGAGGACCTTCTCCTGTCTGGGCCTGTCCCCATCACAGAAACAGGCTGTGGGACCGGGTGGCTTCCACCGTGCTGCTCAGTTCTCAGTTTCTCTGCCACTACTTCCCCCACCAGCCACGTTTGTGCTTTTAGAGCTTCTGTTTGGTTCGAGGACTGTTTGCTGGTGGAATCCCACACCGTGGGTTTGGGCCGGGACATCGCAGCCCGAGGGGACAGCAGCCTGCAGAGTCCCCTCCACTGGGAAGTGACGTGCGGGGTCCATTGTGGCTGCAGGAGTGAGCTGGTGGGTGAGACCGGGCCACGGGCATGCGAGCCTTCCTCACGGCGCTGGACAGGGGCTCCCTCGAATGGGCCTTTGTGGGTTGGCCACAGCTGAATGTGATGTTCAGCAGCATCTGTCCAAGAAGGAGCAGAGCTAAACCCAATCCAGAGGCCCCCTTCACTCCCGATGGACCCGCTCCCCCACAGCTGGATCGAGGGAGTGGTGCCCCGCGGCCTCCCAGAGACATCAGCTCTGCAGGACCCGGGCTTAGAGGCTGTGCTCTCCTTTCGGCTGACCTTTCTGCTTGGAATTTGCCTGTCATAGCCCACGTTACAGCCTGAGGTTAATGTAACTGAAGGGTAATGGGGACGGTGTCTGAGGTCCCAGCTGGGGCTCCCCGGGGAGCCCAGCAGGTCAAGGTCAGTCTGACCCATGACATTCTAGTCCCAGGGCAAGCGGTCTCCAGACATCCTTGGCTGCCCCCGGGGGCTGGCCGTGCGTGTGACCGCAGGGGACAGGCATCTGTGCTGTCAACCACTGGGCTCACGTACACCCGACACCATGGCATCGAATCAGAGCCTGCTCCTCACCCGTCCTGTCTTCCTGCTGCCTGCCACCTGCAAGCCCGTGTCCGCCCACAGGAGACAGATCAACAAGACCGCCCTCCTGTGAACGTGGTCTTCCCGTGGCACGGGGCTGTGATTTTGCTGCTGAGGGTTGGGAGTGGGTGAGCAACAGCCCTCCCAGGGCCAGGGAAGTGGGTTGAAAACACTCTCAGAGCTCTCTCAGCCCGGGAAGTCTCTGGCTCGTCTGAGACATTCTTTGAAGTGGGCATCCACTCGAGGCTTCCGAGTTCATTTCTAGTCGTTTGGCTCTGAGGGGTGGCAGTGAAACGCCGAGAAACGCGGTGGCCATCAGAGTGAGGAGGGAGATCCCTAGGGGGCATGGAGCAGGAGGCCGCGGGCAGGAACTGCGTTTTCAGAATGGAAACCCTTGGCGTGGATGCCCGGGAGCGGGGGATCAGGACGCCTCTGGGAGAGGCAGGGCGGGTGTCAGAGCACCAAGGTTAATTCAAGCCCTCGATAATAGCAGTGAGTCCGCATGTGCGGTTTCCAAGCTCCCGCATGTGCGCCGTTCTTCTCTCCGCCTGCCCCCCTCACTCCTCTCCTTCAAGGTCAGGTCATTGCCTGCAGTGTGTCACTGAGGAAACTGGATCCACGGAGGGAAGAGACCACCCCGAGTTACCTGGACATCACTCTGGGGACATGTGTGGGTCAGGCTCATTCTCCCTGTGCCTTAGCTCTTCTCTGGTACAACCTTCGAGTGGGGCCCAGGCAGCCACACCCCCTCTGTGATGAAGGTCAAGTGCAGGTGATGGTAGGTCACAGGTGCTGACACATGAAGGTCTAGCTGCCTGACAAGTCTTCTATCCAATGGTGACAGGACGTCCCACGGGGAAGGTAAGGGGCCACAGAGAAAAGGGTTTGGGATGCGGTCTCCTGTTTGCATCAAACTCTGGGCTCTGTCCCCGTCCTCCGTTTGCTAAGGAGGTTCGGGGGCCCTGCTACTGGCCAGGTACTGCCCGAGGGCTGTAGCTGCAGTTGTGAGTGGGAGCACCCTGTTCCTACTGGGCTTTCCCTGTGGTCCCTGGTACAGAAGATGAATGGCACGGGGCCCTTGGACGGTTCTCATTTGTCAGGACACAGGGGCAGTGGTGGGGGAGCCCAGGAGCAGGTAGACCAGAAGGACAGATTAGCACTCGTCTGCCCAGAAGGCTCTGAGCATCAGAAATAAGAGGAAGCCAGCAGAGCTGGGGATGCTCAGTTGTAGCCTGCCCTTCCTCTCCGCTGGAGGGCACGACAGTGTCCTACACAGGCTGGCAGCCGCCGCCTGGGCTCCTGGGCCCTGTGTGGGGACAGGCCCTTGCATGCCCCCAGGTCAGAGCACCCAGGAAGCCTGTCCCGGGCCTGTCTTTCCTGGGGAGTGGTCATGTGCTTTTCCATTTGAACCCATCCTGGTCCACTGAGCCGACCGAGCTGAAGATTATGGCCTCAGTTTCCCCACCTGTGAATGAGGAGGCTGCCCTAGGCGGCCCCTGAGAGCTTTCCTTGCTGGGCAAAGGATCCTCATGCCTGCCACCTGCCTGCTCCAGGACCAGCGGTTCCTACGTGGCGACACAGTGCCCTGCTCCGCCAAGGACAGTGAGGTGTGTATCTGATGGGGGCGGGGGGGCTCCTCCCCTTCCCACTGCACCTGGCAATGACGGCGGAGCGCCGGGAGTGCTGGAGTCGTTTTATTTTTATTTTATTTCTTCCTGAAGTTCCATACCCCCCGAAGCACCTCCGCGTGCTAATGCCATTTCCCTGGCAGGAGCGCATTTATTGAAGCTGTCACTCACCACTGAGCCGCTCTGACGGAGTGACACCGCCGTCCTATAATTTAAAGGCTGATAGACCCAAATTGCCCACGCAGACCTTGCCGTGGGCACAAGTTAAGGACAGGCTTTCCGCAAATTGGTTGCCTAGTAAGTTTGCAGCCCTAAGTGACTGAGTTTTCTCCCCTGGCCTGTCTCCCTCCGGGGGCTGGCATGGGGCTGCTGCACCTCCCCCCGTAGCTCCTGTCCCTGCCAGTCTGGCGGGCCCTGGTGAGCCGGCCCTGGGGGAGCACCCTGCTGCGACAGACGGCTGGGTTTTGATTGACCGTGAGGAGGTAGAATCTGGGTGATGGAGCCTGGGGCTGGGGCTGATGACCCAGCAATGATCCAGGGCAGGTGGCAGAAGGGACACAGGTTTGAAAGCTGGGTGGACCCAAGTTCGAATCCTAGCTCACCACGTCCCTGCAGCGAGCTTCAGCTCCCCACCCATGATGGAGGCTAGTGGTAGGACACTACACAGGTCCAGGGCAGAACGTAGGGCTTGGGAAACAGCTGCCCTGGTCCCTGGACGGCCGTCTTCCCAGGTGGCCCCTGTTCACTCTTCCACATCGTGGGACTCTAGGCTGGCAGGGGTGGTTCTGATGCCCTGAAGTGCAGGTATTTTTCTCGCTCCCCAAGTCCTGGGGCTGGACTCACTGTCGTCTCAAAGTTCTACACTGGGCTCCTTCTCCCTCCTCCATGGGTCTCTGTCCCCGCCCCCCAGAGAGACACTGTTTCATCCGCTTTATTGGGAAGCCGGGCAAACACCCGCCTGAAAATAGAATCTGCTGAAGACCCAGGGCCGTCGAGGGGCTGGGTTTTGACAGGCGGTCGGTCTGCCAGTGGCCACGTTATAGAGTCTGCTAGAAGCACTCAGAGCTGTGTGCAGACTAGGACAGCCTGCCTTCTGGAACCCTTCGCATGGTTTGTTTGCTCAGCGCAGACGATCCTGGACTTGCGACGGGGTGCTGCCCCGACGGACCCACAGTAAGTGGGACACATCGTGGGTCAGACACGCATTCGATGCACCTGGCCTTGGCAGGTGTCACAGCTTAGCGCCACTGCCGGAAATGTGCTCAAAGCGTTCTAGTCAGCCTCCCGCGCGGCAGGGCCCCGTGACAGAAAGCCTATTTCACAATGAAGCGTCGAATGTCTCATGCGATTTACTGAGTACCACATCTGGAAAACGCAGGCAGCATGGTGCATCTCTGAGCGTGGGGGTGTGGCTGGGATCGCGTGGCTCGGGGCCGCTGTCCAGCCCCAGGAGAGAGCGGCGCACTGCAAACCGCTCGTCCGAGAAAAGATCAAAATTCAAAATTTGTGAAGTGTGGTTTCTCCTGAGTGCGTATGGCTTTCATACCCCTGCAAAGTTGGAGAATTGTCAAGTGGAGCCATTGTAAGGTGGGGACTGTCTGCAGATGAATCTTGCTAAATACCACTTTATGTCAGCTTCCCTTTTCTTTATTTTTTCTTTTTCTGAGCCCATCCCTCTAGCCAGGTGACGACATCTTTCCCATGAATGACAAGGACCAACTTGGGGTATTTGCAGGGATGCAGCCCCAACTGCCCAAGGCAAGAACAAGAAATTCACTGGCTCATGAACTTGAAACAGGGGCAGCATCCCGATGGAGCTGGTCCAAGGGAAGTGGGGTCTGCAAGCGGTCAGCACTCCCACCTCCCTGAGTCCCTCCTCTGCCTCCTGGTACTGGCTTTGTTCCTTCAGGCAAGCTGTCTCCAAGTCAGAAACCAGGGCTGCAACTGGGCCTCCTTACACCCTCTTCCCTGGGGACCATCCAGGCCTTTGTCTGTCACTGAGGGAGACAAATCCCAGGACAGGACTCTCATTGGGCAGCTCAGCTCACATGCCCACCCAGCTACCAATCAGTTTGGTCTCAGGTTTTAAGAGCTGGGAAGGACACTCTCCTACCTGCATTGCATCCCGTGATTAGACCCCACGAGGAGCAGGATAGAGATGGCACAGAGGTGGCCCAGGGAGGGAGGAGGGGGGATTACCCAAGATGGGGAACCTCTCGTTTCCATCTCCTGGAGAATTTCCTCAGGCTTCTTGCAGAAGAGAGGAGATCAAGGCGGCTTGGACCTAGATGATTCAAAGGATAACCTTCAGGACGGGGCTTTGCATTTCATTTCAGCAGCAGCCCAGGACCCCGCTCTGCCCAGCTCACCGTGAGCATCCCCGCAGCTGGGACTGGCTACCCACCACATCCACCGAAACACCGGGTTTTCATCTCAGCTCCCTCCTGTCTGGGGGAGCGTGATTAGCTGGCAGAGCAACATCCTAATGTTTTTGGCTGGAAACCAAGATTCTTGGGGAGAGCGTTCGGGCTCTTCAAATACACAAGTTTCCACACATCCCTGTGCTCTGCTGCTGGGAAGACGTGGAGGGGAGAGGGAAGGCCAGGGGGCTGACGGGTGGGAGACCCGAGCAGGAGACAGGACCGGCCCGCAGACCCCCACGTGTCTTCACCCATGAAGTCCTGGCTGGAGGTCCTTTGCTTTGGTTTGCTGTTGCCCTTCTGTGTGTGTGGGGTGAGGGCTGAGCCACGGCGCCTCCAGGGGGCACGCCCAGCACTCCGTCTCTCCCCGAGCTCCCAAGGGCTGTCCGGGGAAGGAGCAGCCGGAGGGTGAGAGGATGGATGAGCCCATGGTGCTACCCCCACCCAGGTCCTTGGCTTTTCTCTGTCCCAGGACTGTGGCTGCTGGGTGGGGCTGGGTCTGCGCTTCTCTCTAGCCCTCGGAGATAACATGGGGAACAGGAGGCGTGGGGTGTCTGGGGCGGGGGCTCCCTGCGTGGACAGAGTCCACACTCGAGTGTCGGAGACTTTGAGACCCGAAGGTGGGGTTAGGGGAGGGGGGCATTGGTCCCCCTTGGAGGGTGGGAAAGGAGGAGGGCTGGACCCATGAGAACTGCTTGGTCCCCGAACCCAAACCCGAACCAGCTTTCCATCTCAGTATTACAACAGACTAATCAGGTTCCCAGGTTTTAATAAGTCAGAAGGTCCAGATGTTTCCCCTTGTATGTTACAAATGTTAATTATCTTCTAATTACTTATTAGCTGAGGCTGCTCTGGCAACAGGCATCCCAGAAGCCCAGCCAAATGAGTCCGGAACTTCGGAAAGGAGTAGATTAATCCACAGCTCCTGGCAGCGACTTCCAGAGATTTTTCATCGCCCATGGGTTTTTTTCTTTCCCCCAATAGTTACTATTTTTGGAGGGAAGAAGCCCACGGCCTGTGCACTGGGGACAGGCACAGCCCGGCACAGACTGGGGGTTCAGCTGCGCCATGCCCAGGCCCAGAGAGTTAGTGAGATGCAGGGCCTGATCCCGGAATCGGAAGGCAGGCCCGTCTCCAGGGCGGGCTGGCTCCTTCCGTTTCCTCCGAGGCCTCGCTCCCGCCTACCCCTCTCCTGGAGCCTCTCAACACCTGCTCCTGGGACTTGGGCCAAGCCAGCAGGGAGGGCACTTCCCTATGCCATGCCTTTGGGCAGCTGCCCCGCCAGGTGCTCCTGGAGGGAGAGTGTAGTGTTGACCCCTCTAGCGCTGGATTTGCCCTATGACAGAGTCTGGGGCCTCGGCACCGTCTGATTGTAGTCAGTGGTTGGACCCTCTGGTGCCAGAAGACCAGCACCTGCCACCGAGGTGCCTCCCACGGAGGGTAGTGTGCCCGTGGGCTGGCATCTCCTCCTTGCTCCTTGTACTGGTCTGGCACAGAGACTTGGCAGGACGGCATTCCACATGCAAATACCTGCCTGCGTTGCCTCCCTGCAGATGTGCAGCTGATCTGCCTGCAGCAAAACACATGGTGTCGTCATTGGCCAGGGCAGTGGTGGCAGTTGTGCAGGAGACGATGACCTGATTTTCCCTGGAGTTGAGGGTGCACTGATTTCTGCGGGCACTGGGCCATCGTTCTTCCAGCCACACAGCCAGGCTGACGTGTGAGCACCGTAGACGGGGGGTGGGTCATGCCAACCCTTGCAGCACCTGCAGCTGGGATGAGTGTTCGTTCATTCATCTGTTCATCCACCTACGCCCCTTTCTTCCTCCCTCCCTCCCTCCCTTCCTTCC
>VMDR010016196.1:0-21421 GCA_007922815.1 Macrotus californicus | reverse complement strand
ATTCTGACATTGGTAGGACTAATTTTTGGGTTTATTTATCAATATGTTGATGTCACATTTAACCCTACATTGAAATATGCTGTTTTTCTCCCTTTATCCGTAAATTAGAAAATTGGTCCTCTACAATGAGAACCCTTGCCCTAACAGTTATTTATATGGTCCCGTCCTGTACCCTTCTCCACCTAAGGAAAGAATCCCTTTTGGTAATTTACCAATTAAAAGCACTTGTGAAAGGATTTAAACATTGTTTCTTTTCCTATAGTTGATTTGATTTCCTTAATTAGACACTTTTTAAATCCATATTTTAAGCTTCAACTTGAGTACCACATTAAAAATGTGAAAGACACTCTTCCAGACAGGACACTTTTTTAAAAAAGGAAACCTGATTGCCTCATTTCAGTGTATAAAACAGATATGACGTGGTCTACTCTGGTTGAAATGGGGCGGGGGGGTATCTGGTTCTACACATGGAGATGGGCTTCAAGCTGCTAGGTGATGAGGAATGCTGGGAGATGGTTGATCAGACGGGTAACACAGTTAAGGCCGTGCTTTGGGGGGAAAAAGCCAAGGGACAGTCGCATTTATGATTAACCAGAGCAGGAAGAAGTGGGAAGTAGGGGACCAGTGAGAAGAAATAAAGGCCAGAAAAATGAAGGACAAATGACAAGAGCTGAAGCCAAATGCTTTGAATGAGATCACCGAGGCAGAGCCGTCAAGAAGAGGACAAAGGACTCAACGTGAGAGGACACCTGGAGTTCGGATTTCAAGACAAGTGACACCAGGCAGTGAGGAACAGGACGATCTTTCCCCTTGTAAAGATTCATGGAGTTAAGTGTGGTCCTTTTACCACGAAGCTCAGGTAAAACAACTCCCCTGCTTTTGGTTTGCTTCGTTGAGGACTACGAGCTTATCTAAATTCTCAAATAAAAGGTTAAGATCGTGGTCATTTCAAAAGAAGGTCATGTGCATAATACCTTTTGCCCCATATCTCCAGGTAATCCTCTTGGGCCCTATAATTTCCAGCAGAAAACATAAATAAATCAACATAACAGTTCTACAGTATGAACATGTTCTTTCATATTATTTAGGTTGGATTCATTAATTAAAGAAATAATTGTCTTCCATAGTTACCTTTATTCCTTTCCGTCCCGTATGACCATAGCCTGGGATGCCATAATCTCCCTGTGAACACACCAGTTCATTTCAATTTCTCAAAACTGAAAATTAACTGTCATCTACACTGGGGAGGCCATAATGTTAGGAGACAAGCACTGGGGACTTCCAGGTAGAGGGGCCCTAATCAGTGACCTTGAATTCTGGCAACATGCTTGTTGTTGGGTTCTCCTCACTTCCTGGTACTTCTTTGGCCAGCTCCACTCTGCAACCATTGCAGGAGACAGAGAGGTGGTCATGTAGGACTTAGGGAGTCAGGGGCTGTTACTTGTCTGGAGAATCAGGAGCTGGTCCAAAGGAGAGAGGTGAGGAATTCCCCCAAAAGGAATTATAAATGGCCCATAGACATATGGAAAAATGTCAAACTCACTAGTAACCAAAGAAACACAATTTGAAATGGTAATGAGATACCACTTTTTGTCAATAAAATTGATAAAGACAAAAATAAGAGAGTGGCAATAGCCATTGTTGGGACAAATGCCCTGAGGGAAGCATGCAGTTGTGTAACCCAAGATTGTATACATCACTGGAAGTTTCCCACGGGCACTCTGCAACAGAGGTCAAGCCTTATTTAGATGTGGACCTAATCTTTGACCCAGCTGTGCTACGTCTCAAAATTTCTGTGTAGAAATGAATTAGTTTTGTTCAAAAACAATTTAGTTAGGTACAAGAATGTTCATTTCTGTTGCTGTTTATGGCAGTGAAAAAATTAATATCCAATAAGAGATGGCCAAATGAACTAAGGTACATACATTCAGTAGAATATTTTGAAGTTATTCAAAATGACGCTGAGGGGATAATGTAATGACATGGAAATATGCTCCTAATACGTTGTCAACAGAAAAAAAAGGGATTTGGTGGGGTAGGGGAGGTGGGTATCTCTATAGGATGTTAATGATAGCTATCTCAAATGGTGGGGTTATAAGTAATATTTTGTTACTCATTTCCCATCTTTTATGCTTGGGAAGCTTTTGATAATACCTTGCATAACAATTATAATAAACATTACTTTTAAAAAGGTATAAAAAGTTGTTCCTATGTTGGATGCTCCATGGACTGAGTGAGACCCTCGTGCAGCCAGAGCCACTAGAACAGATGTCTGCTTCTTGGCCCCGTTCCCCTCTTCCTGTTGTCACCGTAGAGTATTGCAATAGGGGAGAGAAATGGTGGTGCTGTTTTTCAACTGACATGTGTCTATATGGCCATATCGGTTGTGAAGATATAGAAACGGCCTGTTCTAGCTTATCCATTATCCCCTCTGCAGGCCCCCTTTCCCTTTGGTGTTCGCCCTCACTTTAACAGACTAGCTAGAGAATGACAGCTGCAGGGGATGGGAGAAATGTCCCCACATCTTCCTAGGAGGTGCTGAAATGCCTTCACTGCCCCAGACGGTGTCAACCTCCTTCTCTTTGTCTCAAACTGAGAGCACTTGGAGCTGGGAAAGGGTAAGGGTCCTAAAACCTCATACCTGTTTTCCTCGCTGTCCAGGTTGCCCCACTGGCCCAGGAACCCCAGGAAGTCCAGGCTCTCCCTAGCAAATGGGACAAGAAGAGTGTCAGATGGGTAAAATCAAACCTAGCTCCCACCAAAGGAGGCTCTGTCCACTAAAAGGGAAGACGGGGTTCTCAGTGAGGACTCAATGTTTATTAGGAGATGGGGTGTGGAAAACAAATAATGGTCTTCCCCCAAACAAGCAGAAAACATCAGCAGAACTGGACTCCAGCAGAAAATACCAGCTGGACTCAAGGACTGCTTCCCAGTGTTATAGAAGCACTGAATGAGAAGGCAAAGAGCAAAAAATTTACTCTAGGGAAAATTGTTCCCAACCAACAATTGTTTACTGTTGTAGAAAACAAACCGTTGAACAAGATAGGTGTGGTCCTGGTTGGAAAGAGAGGCAGACAGACAGTTCTAAACCTGCGTGATAAAGTTCAGGGTGCTATGGCAGCAAGGAGAAGGGGAATCTGAATTACATTCGGTGGGGCTGGGAGTCTAGCTGCCTGGAGAAAAGGAGCGTGAATGCTCAGGCTTGCAGGACAAATCATATTAGCTGGAAGAAGGACCAAGGGACGAGTGAGAATATCCAGGTAGAGGGAAGGCACTGGTGAGAAGCCTGGGGCAGGCATGCAGGAGGGGAGCTACGAAGCCGTAGAATTAAATAGAGTCCATCAGCAAAGGGTCTTCCCAGCTGCTTTATAGTCTGGAGACTTTCCTAAGGATCCTGGGGAAGTTAAGATTGGCTACATAATTTGTGAGGCTCCTTGCAAAGTGAAAGCACAGGTCTCTTGTTCAAATATTAAGACTTTCAAGGTGGTAACAGGTCAGCATTCAACCAAGCATGGGGCCCTCCCAAGCTAGGCCTGCTGTGTGACTGCACAGGTTCCGTGCCCCTGAGCTGGCCCGGGGGAGGGAACTGCTGAGAGGTTGGAGGCAGACTGGGGAGATTCTCATTAGGCCAATAGTGCGCTCTCAGACAGTCTCCGACAGAGCCACCTCAGAGGAGGTGGGCTGAGTTGAACAGAGAACTACTTGCACAAGTAGATTTGAATTCTGACCCGCGCCCCGCCCTTGGCCCAACTCTGCCACCATGTGCGTCCGTGCATTCAGGAAATCAGGGTACTGAAGAGTTCTCAGAGTCGTTTTACGATGAGTGAGATCACTGTGTCTCTCCTAGTGAAGTGGGGCAGCTTCACGGAGAGGTAAGCAGTTGCCTCTCAATGGGAGGAAAAGAATGTGTCAGCGCCACACTGTCGTCTGTGTCAATGAGTTATTTCGCTTGCTTGTTTGTTACCAGAGGAGAGAAGGGTAAGGGGGTAAAATTCATGGTGATGTAAAGACGCTAAACTTTGGTGGGCACACAAAGCAGTGTACAGATGATGTATTACAGAAGTGTACACTTGGCCTATAATCTTATTAACCAGTATCACCCCGACAAAGTTAGAGATAAATAAATAAGTTAATAAATAAAGAAATGTTTAAAATCCTGGCCATCTATTAGCAGAAAACCCATGGGTGGTTAATTAACATGAAAATCAAGAAAAAAATGGAGATAATTTTCCTCTCAGTGCTTGAAATCTATGAAAATAACACATACTGTTTTTCCCAAAGGTCCAGGTCTGCCCACACTCCCCTTAGCTCCCGCTGGTCCAGAAACACCCTGAAAGACAACGGAAAAGGGAAATGTTGGCGCTGCAGCAATTCTTAGAAAGCCCATTAGATCAGTTCTGCTTTTCATCGTGTCATTTCCAACAACTCCTTGATGCTTTCTTAACAAGGAAGCCAGCCACCCAGGTGAGAGAGACATCGGGGCTGAAGCCGGATGACTCAGGCTACAGTCCTGGTAGGAGTGCCACAAGTCTTCATCTACAAGGACACACTGACCATTTGGGACCTTAGAGGAAACAGAAGAGGTGCCTTGGACTCGACACAAGTTGTTTCTGAATGTGGCACACTCGTTGTAATGCACCGATTTTGTTAGAACAACATACTGTGCTGCCATTGGCACACATGCACACTGCAGCGTGCACACACACACACACACAACAGTGTGTTGAATGTGTTTCAGTTTCCCAGTCCAAAAATGGACACAAGTGTCTTTCACGAACGTGCTCGGGAGAGAACTGAGCAAGCACTGGTATCCCTAGCCTTCTGAACTCTCGCCAGCTGAGCAGAAGAGTTGACCAGATTCAGAACATTTTTCATACGGATCCCTCGCCATCCAAACTCTCATTACTCATTGTCAGAAACTCAGGAACCAACTAGATTCAGAGGGTGAATTCAAAGCTGAACTTGGGAATTAAATAAATTTGAGTAGTAAGGCACCTTTTTAGAGGCCATTTCAGATATCGACAGTCAATGGAAATAGGCATGGCCCAGAGAATTTTTAAGAGTTAGAAAGACCAGAATAACATATTAGGTTTTGAAATGTCCACGAATCAGCAAGATTTGTGCTCTTCCAGACACGTTCTGCAGGCTGGCACAATGGGCCTGTGCTTCCCGAGTGAAACCCCTAGTGAAGGAGAATAAGGAGTACTTAAGCTCCTCATTATGCACAAGGATTCCGAGCTGTGCTAAACATTTGTCCCAAATTTGCCCCAAGTTAATTAAAAAATGAAATACTCCCTATGTGGACAATATAGAACAAACTATATATGAAGGGGTTTCTGAACTAAGAAGAAAATAAAGATTGGAGACAACTGACCATTGTTTCTGAGTCACTCACCTGAGGTCCTTTGTGCCCCTGGCCTCCCCTGTCTCCTTTCTGGCCGGGAGCTCCAGTTAACCCCTTGGGTGGTAACAAAAGAAAAAGAGCAAGGAAGTCAATGAGAACTTACTTTCTTCGAGTGCACTTTCGAAACACCCCATGTTGAAGCATGGAAAAGCAACGGTCTAATCTTTTGAGCAGGCTTTTACCTCTCGGGTGAAGCATTACTTCGAAAGGAATTGAGGGGACACCCAGCGTCAGGAGTACGGATTTTACTGAGGGACTCCCAGCTCGGATACAAAACCCTCATCCCTCTCTGAGAGGAAGAAAGGGGAAAGAGAGGAACTAAACCCATGGAAGAAGAAAGTAAGACGCAAACGGTGGTCAGATGGCTTCTTTTATGGGACAGGTTCCCTGGGCCAATGTGCTTTCAACGTGTCAAATAGAAAGCAAAGTTATTTCCAGTTAGCACAAAATGATGTTTTAGTAGAGACCCCATCAGAGGAATTAAAGCACATTTTCTGCCATATTTACCATCAGATGCGTGGTTCTCATATGGGTCTATCAGAAGGAAAACCAGAGGTGCTGGTAATGTTTCTCACTATTAAAGCATCAGCTACAGAATGGCCCCAGCTGCCCCGTGCAAATGGTGATTGGAGCCCATGGGCTAGCCTTGGTTCCCTGCCTAAGTATCAGAGGACCCTGGAGTAGTTGAGAGAGGGTCACCCCTCTCCTCACAAGGCCTGGGGAGGGATTTACATTGGTCCCATGGTTACTTAGAGGATCTGCTAACTAGTGGGTGGCTTGGTTTAGGGACCTCGGAAGCACTCAAGAGAATCCCAAATTCCAGTTTAGCATTAATAATACGGAATTTTCTAGAAGACAAATGAACTCTTGGGAAGGTCTTAGAATGGATCCATCTACACAGGCCCTTCCAGACAAGTTCTGGCTTAAAGTGGACTCCATATGATGACTAAATATCTCCATGTTACAGAGCCATTCTCTCGGAATGACCCTCGCACCTTTCTGACATGGAAGAGACACCGACATGTCCTGACTCTGGTGCCCATTTCACTAAGGATGTGACTCAGAAAGATAGAAATCGCTCACATAAAGCACAGTCACCCCCTACGGAGTTAGCTTTAGGTGAGTTTAATGACAAATTCCCAACTTGCTTTCACAAGAGTCAGACTGCAGGACCTCAGTTAAGGAAAACCAATCTGTTGATCCTGATATTGGCTACTAATATAATATTTAGGTCTTAATAATTCATTATTTCTGACATACAGACATAACACCAGGTGAGCACAAGAGCCTGCCTTTGTCAGTGAACTGCAAACATAGGAGTCAGCTAGATGGAGCAAACCCCCCACCGGGATGGGAAATGGAGAACTCCAGGAACATGTACCATGGGGGCAGATTACAGATTTCTTAGTTATTTATTTTTATACAGAATGACTTGCCATCTTCCCATGAGAACAACTCAGCATTATTTATCAATATTTATGAAATATTCCAACACACCTGTGGGCCTTGTAATCCGTCAGCTCCCTGTATGCCTGCAGGTCCAGGGTCTCCCGGCTGCCCCTGATGAGTGAGAGTTTTCGGTGTAAAGGTTTTCTCCACACAGTTCCCATATAGGACTTCCCTTTACAGTATGTAGTACTACAGTACACAAAGGTTTTTTCCTATTCTAGGAAAGAATTGTACTCTATTGCAGTGCATTCCCAGGGCATGTAGAAAGCACTCACGTGCACAGCACTTGGGATTGCACAGGTTCTCTTTGCTATGAAGTGTGTGAGAAGAAGGCTTTGCCTTACATCACACCCATCCTGTTCCTGGCAGTTGAACTGATCCCCCTCCTTGTTCCCTGTCAGTGGGGATCATGTCCAATGCTCACACTTCCTACAACATCTTTGTCAAATGCTCATTCATTCCCAGTGCATTTGCAGGTGAGAATCTCCTTGGCCTCAACTGCCAGAAAGAAGAGAAAACAGGGGACACTCACCGGGGCACCATAGGGCCCCCTTTGGCCTTCTCTTCCCTGGAAGAGAAAAAACAAAGTGTTAGTGTGTGGGTGCCTGGGTGGAGGTTCCTTAGAGGAAGGTCAGCCTGGCTCATTCTCTGGTAGACATGTAAGTAACAAGCAGCTCAAAGTCATGGCTTCCTTCGGGCACTTTCCAAAGACAAGATTTCACGCGAGACACTTAATTATGAATTAACATTTGGGGGATCGATTGCAAGCCAATCTAACAGTCATTATTGACCCAGCTTTAATCTGACAACCTCTGATGATCATCCAGGAGGCTGTTTGGAGAATCAGACCATCCTGAAGAACCTGTCTTCTCCATTTTCTCTCCTGCAAATCCCACAAAGCACTGTCTGCTAATCAGAGGCTTCCTGTGTGAGAACAGTCCATGCCACACCCATCTCTTCGTCCTGCACCCCTGACTGTCTCATGGGGGAGGATAAAAAAGTTGGTAGGGACAGTGCTTCCTGTGTACAAGGAGGAAATGGCTGATGGGCTCTGTTCAACCATGTTGTCATCCAAACGGCACCTCCAGGTTCATCTGAGAAAAGCCAGGCTGACCTCTGAAGCTGAAATCAGTCTGTATTTATCCAGAAGCAATTTCACGGTGCCAGCTCAGGCTCTCCACCTAGTGGCTGTCCTTGCCATACCCTCTCTTTTCCAGAGGGTAGCCAAGCTGGGAGGTGATTCAGACCCTAGCTCCTAACTTCTTTTTTCCTGAACAGCAATAATAAGATCTGTGTCCTCACCTCCCCACCTACCACCCCTGCCTCTTTGAGAGAGCCATGGAACATCTCAACCATCAATTTACTTCCTGTTGTGATAAAGAACTATGATTACGTCAGGTACAAAACAGTATTTTTAAAATTTTATCCATTCATTCATTCATTCATAAAGGTAGCCATGGAAATTGTCATTTCAAAGGGCTGACCCCCTTCTGAAGTTCCTTAGAATAAACTACCTGACCAAATATCACCTCCACCGTGTGGGCTGATGATCAGAATTCCTCCATTGAGGTTGTGTCCCTTAATTCAGGTACTCTTTGTTTTGTTTTTCGTATTCATTCAAGTTCCATTTTTTTATTGTTATTCTACTACAGTTGTCCCAATTGTTCCTCCATTGTCCTCCTCTGCCCAGTCCACCCCCGCCCCCCCACACACACACATACACTCTCACAGTCAGTCTCTACACCATTGCCCATGTCCATGGGTCATTCATACATGCTCTTTGTCTAGTCCCTTCCCCTTCGTTCCACCATATCCCCCACTCCCTCCCCTCCAGCTGTCACTTGTTTCCTGCCTCTGGTTCTAGTTGGGTACTCTTTGCTTTTAACATGCAAACACACTTTGGGAGAAGTTCCCCACTGTTAAGTTGTCAGCTGTTTGTACCTGGCTATGACTGACTGATAGAGCTCTTGGACGTGTGAAAGCAAAGAAGAAACAGTAAAGAAAGGCTGAGACCATTGTTTGTGTGATGTCACAATTCTGTCTCCATTAAAAAGGAAGGACCAAATAGCATTGGCTCTGTGCTCTGACACTGGACAATGGTTAGGGGCTTGTATCGAGAACTCAACCCTGCCCTTGAACTCAAGTCTTGAACTCAACCCTGCCCTTTATAGCCGGCGTGGCACAGAGCATTTGCACACTCAACTTTTGTCAGGGTGGCCAGGAGCCCAGACTCTGGAGAAAAGAGATCACAAGGAGGAGACAGGCGGATGGGAAAGTGGACGAAGATGGGGGAAGGAGGCGGAGAACCTCCTGTCCTTGGAGAGACTGAGAGCAGTGATTCTCAACATTTCCCATCTCCTGGCACACATAAACTAATTACTAAAGTTCTGCGGAATACCAAAAATACAGGGGTCCAGCACAAGTAACGTCCCTTTCATTACAAAATCATAAGCATGTGATTCTATACAAAACAATATCACGCTCAAGCACACCATATGACATTTTAGGTGAAATGTTCAAATTAAAACTATAAATTATTACACCCATATTATTACTCTACCAACCACAATCAAGCAGACATTACTTCTGCCAGACCCTGCATACTATATTTTTTGCCCATCTGACAAAATATAATTTTGACTGATTTACAAAAAAATAATAATAGCAATTACCTACCCTTTTTGCTCCAAAGTGACTTTTTAAAACATCAGACGCCTATACTTGTATATAAGGATTTCTGGTACCAAGAATCAACTGATCAGATGCAACCTTGTTATGCGATGTGACCAATAAGATGTGACTCTATTATATGACCTCTATATTTATGGTTCAAGACAGGGCATTCACACCAGATGGCTATTGTTATGTTGGCTGTTGTCATTTTTTAATTTGACAATGTAAGGGAAAATAGGTCAGTGCCCCTGACTAAATAGTCAGGGATTGCATGTTTTAAAAATTCTTTCAGCACACCGGTTGAAAATTGCTGACTTAGAGTAATTGGCTGGTGCATCCAAGTAATCCCTTGCCCCAGCCCTAGCATCTCTTTCTAAAAAGTAATCTGTAATAGTGTCAACAAGAAAAATAAACTTAAATTTTAAAATAAAAAATAAATATAGCCTTGAAAAAATGCCTGCTAGTGATTATAAGTTTACTTCAAATTAAAAGTATTTTCTCTTAAACTAACAAAAATACATATTTAGCTTTACAGTTTATAGCACTTAGCTCATCTCCCTGCTCTCTTGCTTCTTCTGATTAATTTTAATTCTCGTGTGTGGAAAAAAGGGCAAAGTCCCAAGGAATTTTACTAGAAGCACTGGGAAGACTGAGCCATCCTACTGTAGCTCATTTCCCTTAAGAACTATGATTCAAGATAAACAAAGGCAAGAGAAAATTAAAACACATTTATCCACTATCTACCCCAGAGAGAAAGACAATCAGCCACAGCCTTCTAAGTGATGAGAAGATTCCAAGATTGTCATAGAAAAGAAAGCCAAATATTTTCCATTCCCTCTTGAGCAAAATTCAGGGTTACATCTAGGATGTTGTACATTTTTCTCTTTTTATGATCTCCAGGCTGAGCATGCGATAAAGGTGTATAAATATCATCTCTAACTTTAGTAGACCACAATGAGAAAAGTGATTTCTTGGCTGTTCCTTAAAAAGAAAGGAAAATCTAATATTGTTTCTGGCTTGATATCACATGAGGAGATGCTATCCAGTTACACTAGGATCTTGAGGTTACAGCTAATTGCCAGTGGTCAGGTTCATTCGGGAAGGATTTATCTGTGTTTCTTCTTTCTCCTGGCCACATAGGAAGAGCGTCTACCCAGTCTGTACTATTCTTATATAAGCTCAAAAATGCTAAGCTACTGGAGGAGGGCTTTAGTGTTAAACTCATCGACTCTCTTCAAAGACATTCAAAAGCTTTTGCGAAGTAGAAAGGGACAAGCAAACTATGTCACAGCAGTTCTCAAACAGGGGCAATTTTGCCCTCACCCCACCCTCCCCCATCTACCACTGACATTTGGCAATATCTGCAGACATTCTTGGATGTCACAACTGGGGGGAGGAGGTGCTACTGGCATCTAGTGGGTGAAGACCAGGGATGCTGTGAAATATTCTCTCACGCACAGGATAGCCCCTCATAACAAATTCTCTGGCCCCAAATGTCAATAGTGCCAATGTATCAGCCCTGGATCAGCTGATTCTGCAGCAACAAATATTCTGAATACCTCTGTGGCATCTTGAGGCGGTAAGAAGGGAAAATAAATGTCCACAAAAATACTCACCCTGCTTCCTCTGGAACTAGGGCTGCCCTGTGTCCCTTTCCGTCCGGTTCTGCCCTAGAAATACATCAGTTCCCCAAGATTATAAAGCAAAAGATTCTAAATAAACCACAAAGCCATCAGCATCAAAACCTCAAGCACTATTAAAACAGCAGAACTAAAGGGTCATACTAGAATCTTTCTGCCTATGAACGCTATTGGGTATATATCCATCCAAGGGGAAAATGGTATAGTAGCATGTGTTGCGACTCCCAGCTTCCCTATACATCACCTGCCAGAGTCACAAAAATTTTGCACAGAGAGGTATAACCTATACAGACATAAAGCCCTTTTCAATGTGAACTTAAGGGTGTTTGCGGTATAACCTATACAGACATAAAGCCCTTTTCAATGTGAACTTAAGGGTGTTTGCTCAGTTATAGGTAGATCACATATTTGACTAAGTAATTAAGTTAGACTTCATGACAGCCTCAGCTCAGTAACGGAATTAACTCATATACAAAACATATCCAATTACTTGTCCTCCTTGTTCTCCTTTGGAGCCCCTTGGTCCTTTGATGTTATTGTTTTGTCCGGGATTACCCTAGAGGAAGATTTAAAAAGTATATCAGAATTAAAAAAAAAAAACATCAGATTTTTTTTTTAAATTGTACAATTTTCAAGTACTAAAGTAACTTGGATTAAGTGATGAGGGGTGTGAGAAAATCCTGCATATTTGAAACTCATAGATTAAAAAACAAATGAAAGTAACACTTCCCCAAGTTTGAAGGGTCTTGGTGATAGATGATGAATCATAGAGGACCTGTCGAAGCCGTGGCGAATTTTCTTTCTCCGAGCTGGCAGTTTCCCTGATGCACTTGCCCAAACCCGCTTATGCCCCTTCCTCAATCATGTAGTAAGATTCCCCTGCAATCATGTCTACAAGAAGGGTATCTGCAAGACTGGAAGCCCAATAAACAAAACTATGGGAATTTCCCCTCCCAAAGAACTTGAAAGTCTCAATACACCGTTAGGATGAATAAGATGGAACTTCAGTTCTCAGTTCTGAATTTTGTATGTAATCAGCCCCAATCAGATGCAGATTTTTCCCAAATAAGCCTCGGTCAACCTACCTCCCTCACTCCCAAGACAAGCATTTGCCTGCAAGTTAGCAGGAGACACAAGGGAAAGAAAAAAAGAACAACAAGAAATTCAGAGCCAGCTGGGCTCTAGTAACTTACAGGATCCCCTGGGAAGCCCTTTGCCCCATATTCCCCAGGGGGGCCTCTGGAACCTGGGCTGCCCTGAGAAAATAAAACAAGTTTCTGAGTAAACTTGTAGGAGGGTTTTATAATGATATTAAAATGTCAAGTGGTGTATGTGTTTGGAGGGGAGGAAAACAATCAGATAAAATGATCCACATTGTTTTATCCCAGCCAGGTTCCCTCAGACTTCGTAAGCAGAACTAAGTCTAATTTTAGGCCAATGGTTGGGATGATCTGTTGTGAGGCTGAGAAATGGGAAACATTCTCATAGTCTAGCATAGCGATGTCCAACAGAACATTTGGCAGTGATGGGAATGTTCTAGACCTGCACTGTCCAATGCGGTAGCTGCTTTCCATATGTGGCTACCGAGCACAGGAAACGTGGCTAGTGCAACCAAAGAATAGAATTTATCACTTTAATTAATTTGAATTTCATACTCACATATTGCTACTGGGTACTGTATTAGATATCCCAGACAGTCTAGCAACTTCTAGCATCTATGATTAAATTACCAGCTGGAAACCTCTACAGAAATGTTCCATTCTTACTTCAAACTCATTTTTTTTTCCAACTGAACTTGCCCATGCTAGAATCTTTACAGGCCTTTGGACTGACTCCTAATTTCCTTCTCTAGTCACCTAGACCTGGGGCTCTTATGTCCTAAAGCCAGAACTGGGATGAAGTAAGCAAGTTACCTGTGGTGTAAAATCTAGGAAAGCACTCACTCTGTGCATAATGAGGGCTTCCCTAAGTTTTGCACCCGAGGCACTCACTTTAGTCCAGGCTCTGTCATGTCCTTAACGTGTTCTGTTTCCGTTCTTACTGTCATTGCTTTCCTTGAAGGCTTCCTCATTTCTCACCTTGATTCTTACAGCTTTGTCTCTCATCTTTGCCTTGCTTCTATGTCATCTCCAACACATTTTCCACACTACTGCCAAGTAACATTTCTAACGTGCAAATCAATTGTGATCCTCTGCTTAAAACCTTTCAAAGGCTCCCTACCCCCTAATGGTTAAAAGCTCAGCTCATGTGCATGGCTCACCGATGCCTTCCCAGTCTCTTCCCACCACTTCTTAAACCTGACCTCCCCCTGCCTATACTCCAATATTCCCACCAGGCAGAACAACTGCAGTGTTCCCAAGACTCTTTGTCTTTGCTTATGTGATTCCCTCCATCTGCAATGCTCTTCCTCCATGTCTTGCTAATTCCTATTCATCTTCAGTTCAGGGACCATTTCCTCCAGGGAGATTTCCTGAACTCAGTCCCTGCCTCCTGAAATAGGATCCTTCTCTGGACTCCCATATAGACGCCTGCAATATGGTCCCACTCCCATTCTGTGTTGCCATTAGCTATTGATGTGCCTGTCTCCCCAACCATACTGTAGAACCCTGAGGACAAGGACAGTATGGTTCATTTCTGATTCTCTGGTGTATAACTCAATGCCTGGCACACCCTAGGTATTCAAAAATATTTAATAAATAATATTATCAGGACACAAAAGCAGAGCTGCCTGGAACCAAGTAAGCACATATTAATTCATGAGTATTACTGAAATGAATTTAAAATTAAGAAAATGTTTCACTATGATTTGCTATACCACAGCCACCAAAATAATTTTGTTTCTTTCTCTTGCCTTTTTTTTTCTGATGCAGTAAAGACAACATGAAAGCTGCTGACAGGTGAAAGCATTCCTTTTCAGACTTCTAAAAAACATGCCTATAGAGGATTCTTGCATGCCTTGACATTTTTAGCTAGAAATTCTTGAAAATTACAGTCACCCACTTGCTCCAAACTATATGCAGCACCTACTCAGTGTTAGTAGGCTTTAATTATGTAGTTAAGTCAGCTGTCAGTTTTATCCCTAATAACCACTGACACACAGCAATTAAGACTGTCTCTGTCACCAAGTTCTCTTGCTCTGATATATTTAAAAGTGTTACCTGAGATCCTAGATCACCTTTTTCTCCCTTTTGTCCAGGAAATCCATGAAAGCCCTAAAAGAAGACAAGGAAAACAAAATTCCCATTAAAAAATATATATCATCCTCATGCTGATTTTCTGCTCCTTGAAGAAAAATAGCTTACCTCTTCCCCATCGAGTCCATCAACCCCATCTTCTCCCTCTTCTCCCTGAGAGACAACCATGGGCAGAAATCAGGGAAAGAGATCTCTGTCTCGTGCTTATCAGAAACTCATCCCACGAGGACATGCAATTTGAGAAGAAACTACAGTACCTTGTTTCCAGGAAGTCCTCTGGCTCCCTGCAAAAGAAGGAACATCTCTCAATGACATACCAGAGACAAAATGTGCATCCTAGTCTGTTGGAGCAGGAAGGGGTTGCTTCCCTCAAGACAGTGATTGTGTATTTCTTTAGTTGCTCTTGGCTCTACAACCACAAAGAGGTTATAGAGAGAATTTAATTAATGCTCAAAACTACTTGAGATTACTAATCCAAATAATCTGCAGATGATCAAACTAACATGTACTTGGAGAAAGGAAAAGAGGGAGGGGAGATGAAGACAGAAAATGAGGGAGGGAAGGAATGCAGGACAGAGGGCAAGGGTGTTATGGAGAATTTAAAATAACATTTCCAACAGAGTCTTACCTTTTGACCTGACTGCCCTGGACATCCTGTAATCCCTTTATCTCCTGGGAGTCCAGTTTCTCCTCGAGTTCCCTAAAAGGAGGTACCCAAACAGGTATCCAAGTTGATTCTTTTGCCAAAAGCTGCCAGCAGTTTACTTCTTGAGAGTGAAGCTCGAGCACATGGGCACTCCGAGCTTTAGACAAACAAATCCTCTCACAATTCATTCATTTAACTCTGTTTTGCCCCTCTGTTCAAACATCCTCCCTGTCAACCTCAGAGCTTCCTTTCAGATCCAAGATCACACCAAGGTGTAGGGTGAGCTCAGCCACTTCATGGCCTCATCACACAGCACAGCCAAGGGTTCAGAAGTTGACTCACTTGCCAGCCACATTCCAAACACTCCAGTAAGACAACTGGCCCTGACCTCTTGTCTAGGGCCTTAATGCTGCCTTGGAAAAGTCAGCATGGCTATGGTACAGAAGCAAGTCCATGCCGGGGGACTGGGGCTGATAGAAGCAGTTGATGGGAAGTCACACTACTCTAAGCCAGTGCTCATGGGAAGGTGCACCAAATTAAAGATCCCCAAAGTCTGACCAGCCATGCAGGAAGAACACTCAGGGTCTGACGTATGCATCTCCCACCAATCCTGCTCCTCCCAGGAAATACTTAAATACAGGTAAAGGCTAGAGTATGGCAAATCTCAGGAAGAACACTATTGTGGCCCTAGCTGTCTCCTTGAGGGCAGAACTCCTGACTGTCTGTCTCTTTCCCCACTGAGTCCCTTATGCCTGGTTCAAACCTGGGCACAGAGCAGGTGCTAAACGTTTACTGTATGGATAAATAACTTTTTAGCAATGAGCTTAATTCTCTCCTTGCTGGGAAGTGAGAAGAGAAGTGATTTTCCTTTCCCCTGTTTTGCTTTCTGTATTCTGAGGGTTACTCCCAGTAAAGCAGGAGGCCTGGCCTGTGGCCACAGGTTGCTGAGAAGTGCTTACACATTCCGGCTTCCCATTGACTGGACTCTCAGCCAGCTATGGGCTCACAGCCAGGCAGCAGCAGGACATGAGTCCCCACACCCAAATCCCTCCATGCTAGCAGGGTGGGCTCCAAGACCTCTCCAGGTACAGGGTGGGTGGCTTACAGCACTCCTCCAAGTTTTCGTTTTGTTAACTACAGTCTTAGAGGACTTTCTAAATGTTTACAGATGAGAAGCCTGAAGGTCAAGGAGTTCAGTTTCTTGCTGAGGGTTCATACCTAGGTCAGCCCTTGACTGTCGGATCTGGAGACTGTGCTTTTAATCATAACTTGCTTCCCAGATGAGGAGCTGGCCTTGACTATAAGGGGACAGAGATGCAGGCAGGATGCTTCCTGAACTTTGCCCCTCTTCAGTGGAGCAACCCATAGTTTCAATTCCTCCAAATCCATTTGCAACATTTGATTGATGAGCCAAATGAGAATTCTGGTTTTAGGGTCAAAGACTGAGATGTGAAAACCTCTGTGAACCATGCCACCATGGTCCCACACCTTGGGGCTGCTCTGCCTGCTTCCTTTTCCATGCACTAAGCACTGGGGGTGGGTAGAGAGGAGCATGCCCAGCTCCCTGCCACTGATAAAAGCATGCCAGGAAACACGTAGATAAGCTTGCTTCCCTCCCCTTCCCCCCAAATACGTTTAGCAAGTGCCTTGTGAGTCACACAAGAAAAAAGGAAAAGAAAAGCAACCACTCATTTCCCCCAAAACTATAAATATATATGTAAACAAAACACAACCACCTCTCCTATAGGAAAATAAAGCTCTCTATAAAAAACACAATCAGTAAGTGTGTGTATGTGTGTGTGTGGGGAAGGGGGGTAAGTCACAAAAACTTACAGGGTCTCCGTCCTCTCCCCTGTGTCCTCTGTTGCCTTTCAGACCCCGAGAGCCCTGGGAGGAAAGAAAAATAAATAAATTTTGGCCGACTTTCTTCCATTCATTATGCTCTATCATTGGGCATTTTAGGTAAGTCCTTCTCTCCAACGTGGTTGTGGTTTTTACAGATGTGGCTATGAGTTTGGGAGAGTCTGACCTCTGCAGCTGGCTTTGATCCTCGCACCCATCTCTGTGGGCCTCTGCAGAAGGCAGCCCTCCCGATACCTGCGGGAGACTGGCCTTTGGAATCTCCCTTGTAACTCGGAGTGTCAGGGCCAGTCCTGCGACCCAGAGATTTGCTCCAATGACAGCAGTGGCTGCCACAACTCTTTTAGCAGGCCAATCAATAACATGTCCAAACAGATTTGCTCCAATGACAGCAGTGGCTGCCACAACTCTTTCAGCAGGCCAATCAATAACATGTCCAAACAGATCATTTTATTTTCTTCTGCTTTTTTGAGAGCTCAAGGAAGAATAAGCAGTTCTCCCAACAACGAGTATTTAAATGGCAACCATCTCTCCCTCTCTGCCATGTGTGGTCTGACTGCCTCACGGTTTATTTGTGGCCAGGATTTCAGATGAGGTTTTCTTTCCTCCTCTAACACAGCCCCAGCTGTCTGCTCGGTACACGGGAGGGGCTGTGCTCTTGGAATACAACTCTAATCCTGACCTGAACGAAGTAATGAGAGAGGAAACTGTGCTAAACAAAATATCATAACTCAGTAAAATACCCAAGATAAATTATCCTTGCAGGAGCAAGCATTGTAATTGATCTCTTAAAATAAAACAAACCAGACTCTTAATTGTGACCTTTAAAACCCATTTGAAAAAGTACATAGAAGTAAATGAAATATGAAGGTACAGATTAAGATTATCAAGTACATATCTGTGTAGCCACCACCAGGCCAAGAAAGAGGACAGGGATGGTCCCCGGACACACTGCCCATCCCATTCACAGGCCACTCCCACCCTGACCCCAGGGAGGCCACTGCTGACTTTTATGAGACTACTTCTTTGCCTTTTTAAGTATTATGTTACTTAAATATTCATCCCTAGACACTACAAGTTAATTTTGTCTATTTTCCCAATGGCCCAAAAATTTGATAAATGGAATCATGCCATATATATTTTTCTGTGTTTTGCATTTTTGGGCCATTACTGTGTTTATAAAATTTATTCATATGTGAGTAGCTTCTGTCCATTCATTTTCAACACTTTAGAGCATTCTATTGAACGAAAATACCATAATATACTTATCTATGCTATTGTTGTGCAACTGGTCTTTTATAATTAGTTTTCTAAAGGGCTATTAATCTGCAATGCTATGCTCTTTTTGCAGTCCAGTCACATTCCATTGCTGATGAAGTACAACTTTCCTCACTATTTCTAACACCTCTTGCCACCTTTTAAAATTATATTAAATTTATTGGGGTGACACTGGTTAATAAGATTATATAAGTTTCAAGAGTACAATTCTATGATACATCATCTACATATTGCATTGTGTGTCCGCCACCCAAATCAAGCCTCCTTTATCACATAGTTGACCCTCTTTGCCTGCTTCACCCTCCCCCATCTCCCTTCCCCTCTGGTAACTACCACACTGTGTTGCCTGTTTATGAGCGTTTCTCGCTTGGTCACTTGTTGCTTTCTGTTTTATATCCGACATATGAAACAAGTCATACGGTTCTTGTAACTGAATGGGAAAAGATATTTGCAAATAATGCCTATGATAAGTGGCTAATATTCAAAATATAGAGAGAATTCATATAACTCAACAACAAAAATCAGACAACCCAATTGAAAAATGGGCAGAGGACTGAACAGACACTTCTCCCAAGAAGACATACAAATGGTCACCTTTCAAACTGTCTAAAGTGGGTCAAAAGTATAAATTGAAAAATCAAGAAGCAATACTGCCAAGGAGATAGAAAAGGGAGGTAGTCTTAACTACAGCCTCAAAAGTGAGCCCTTCGGCACTGCTCCTACACCACAGAAGTCACACAAAATGCCCAAGGCAATCATATCAACATCAAATGAAGGCGGCAAATTCAGCTACGGCACCACCCACTCAAAACCAAAGCCCATTAAGTAAAATAGTTTCAACTGAATGACACCTTTAGGCCTTGTAATCCTTGGGTCCCATGAGGTCCTGGAGTCCCTGGACATTTGCAAAGTGTACAGCAGCATGTCCTCTCTGCAATGTTTCCCTGGAAAAAGCAGACTTGAGTGAGCAACAATGGTCAGGAACTTCATATGTATGAACTGTAGCCACACAAATCATAATCCACCACCCACAAGCTCACGCTTTCTCTTTGGGTGAGGGGCTACTAAGCGCAAGAGGTGCTTTTGACCAAACTCCTCAGAGAGGGTGCCAAGTTAGCAACTGTATCGACAACAAACACTCTCCAAGGAAGTGACCTCTATTTATAGGAGGGATGCCTTCCATGTAGATGGCCACAGACCAAGCTTGCACAAGACTGCTTGGTCCCTAGTTGACAGTTTCCTATTTCTTAGGATTTCAGTAACATAAACTGTTGATGGCTCTTCTTATTTGATTAGGATTGGTTGGTTTTCTGGTTTCCTCTGCATTCATTTGGTGAAATACCAAAGGATAAAAGGGCATGCAAAAACAAAAAGTCAGTGCTGTGGTCTTTCACACTTTTTTATATACCAAAGTCCATGTACCGAATTTAGGGCAAAAAGGAAGTCTTTGGGAATAGTCAGCAAGATTCCAATTTTCTTCCCATGGCATTTTGAATAACTGGATTTTTTTTTGTTCAAAAACTCACCAGATACTGTGATAGCATTTTGCCCAGGTCTCTCTTTCCAATGTTCAGGTGAGTCCTGTAATCAAATCCTTTCCCAAATTCAAAGCTGGAGAACTCATCATGAGCAGTCGGGTTTAGGGATACTACCAGCAGGGCATCGAGTCCTATGCAGTAAAAATGACAGATGCAAAACCAAAGGAGTCGTTCACAAAAAAAAGAAAAGAAGAGAAAGGAAAAGAAAGAAAAGCCACTTGGTGAACATTATTCAAAGAATCAGAAAGAAGGAAGAAAACGTGAGTGGAAGCAGTACTCCTGACACATGAAGAACCCAACTGCAGGTTTGCCTGCCCTGTCAACATGCACACTAATTACTCATTGATCTGACTGTAGCATGAAGTCACCCAAGAAAAAGTATTTACAAATCTTCTAATAGAAAATTGTTGGCCAGCCAAGATGGAGGCATAGGTAGACACACTGTGCCTCCTCGTACAACCAAAAGAAGGACAACAACAAAGTTTAAAACAAAAAACAACCAGAACTGACAGAAAATCGAACTGCGTGGAAGTCCGACAACCAAGGAATTAAAGAAGAAACATTCATCCAGACCGGTAGGAGGGGTGGAAATGGAGAACTGGGCAGAGAGGACTCGAACAGTGGGGTGTGGATCAGGGCAAGGCGCGGCGCAGACCGGGCAGTACCACACCCTCGTGCGGATAAACCGGGAGGAACAACTGGGGAGTGAGACAGACTCCGCAACCCAGGGTCCCAGTGCAGGGAAATGAAGCCTCAAACCTCTGATTGAAAGCTCCTGTAGGGGTTGAGGCAGCAGCAGCGGGAGAAACTCCCAGCCTCACAGGAGAGCTCGTTGGAGAGACCCACAGGGTCCAGAACATGCACAAGCCCACCCACCTGGGAATCAGTGCCAGAATCAGCACCAGAGGGACCCAATTTGACTGTGGGTAGCACGGAAAGTAACTGAAAACCGGCAGAGAGCAGAGCAACTGCCATTGTTCCCTCTCGGACCTGCCCCCATGTACAGCATCACAACACAGTGACGTGGTTGCCCCGCCTTGATGAAAGCCTAAGGCTCCACCCCTTATTACATAACAGGTGTGCCAAGACAACAAAAATGACCCAAATGAAAGAACAGATCAAAGCTCCAGAAAAAAAAATACAACTAAGCAATGAAGAGATAGCCAGCCTATCACATGCACAGTTCAAAACACTGGTAATCAGGATGCTCACAGACTTGGTTGAATTTGGTCACAAATTAGATGAACAAATGAAGGCAACAATAAGGGAAATGAAGGCAAATGTACAGGGAACCAACAGTGAGGGGAAGAAAACTGGGACTCAAATCAATGGTGTGGACCAGAAGAAAGTAAGAAACATTCAAGCACAACACAATAAAGAAACAAGAATTCAAAAAAACAAGGAGAGGCTTAGGAACCTCCAGGACGTCTTGAAGCGTTCCAACATCCAAATCATAGGGGTGCCAGAAGGAGAAGAGGAAGACCAAGAAATTGAAAACTTATTTGAACAAATAATGAAGGAGAACTTCCCCAATCTGGTGAAGGAAATAGACTTCCAGGGAGTCCAGGAAGCTCAGAGAGTCCCAAAGAAGTTGGACCCAAGGAGGGACACACCAAGGCACATCATAATTACATTACCCAAGATGAAAGATAAAGAGAGAATCTTAAAAGCAGCAAGAGAAAAGGAGACAGTAACCTACAAAGGAGTGCCCATCAGACTGTCAGCTGATTTCTCAAAAG
>VMDR010016195.1:0-21422 GCA_007922815.1 Macrotus californicus | reverse complement strand
TCAAGTTCAAGGAGTTCATCATCACCAAGCCCTTATTCTATGAAATGTTAAAGGGACTTATCTAAGAAAAAGAAGATCAAAAGTAGGAACAGTAAAATGACAACAAACTCACAGCTATTAACAACTGAACCTAAAACAGAAACAAAAAGAAACTAAGCAAACAACTAGAACAGGAACAGAATCACAGAAATGGAGATCACACGGAGGGTTATCATCAGGGGGGTGGGTGGTGAGAGAGGGGGAAAAGGTACAGGGAATAATAAGAATAAATGGTAGGTAGAAGATAGACAGGGAGAGGTTAAGAATAGTATAGGAAATGTAGAAGCCAAACAACTTATATGTATGACCCATGGACGTGAACTAAGGTGGGGGAATGTGGGGGGAAGGGGTGTGCAGGGCGGGGAGTGGGGAGGAGATGGGACAACTGTAATAGCATAATCAATAAAATATATTTAAAAAAAGGAGTAAGGGAAAGATGAGCATTATTATAGAAGTGTTAGTAGAATGAGTACAATTTAGCAGTTGAATCAGATGTGCAAGGCAAAGGTGGATTTGCAGTCTAAGACATTTTTAAGGATTTGAATGAAGGGTGGGGAATATGATTATGCAATCACCAAATAGTAGATTGGGGTGGAAAAGGGGGAATGGGTCTAGAAGAGAAAGGGATGAGCTGGGTGTAAAATGTATTCTATAAGTAATGCTGTAAAGGGAATGCTGTTTGGGAAGGGCATCAGTGCTGCATTTGAACACAGTAGGACTAAAACTGAGAATTAAAGTTGTATCCAATTCATGTCTTTATCCTTAGGAGTGGTAAAAGATTTGGTGTAAGACAAGTAGTTGAGAATCCAGTCCTGGTTTCTCCTGAAAAGAACAAGTTGTGGAGTATTTTCTTCCTAGTGGTTCACGTGGATCACCCTCCCCCACGGGTTGTTCTGCCGACATTCTGTGCACAGGACGAAACAGCATGGCCTCAGCTCCTCCAGAACTGCAGCTGTGCCGTCTCGATGATTTGTGGTGCTCACGGACATTAATCTGTGCCCAGAACGCAGGCTGCCCAGAGGAGGTTCTAAGCATAGGCCCCTCAGGAGCCAGCTGGAGTGCAGTCTGTGTTTTCAAAGTGGCTCCGACTCATTCGCAGCCTTGGCAGCCTTTGCTCTCTAACTTCGAGAGGAATGTTCCTGTGGCTGGAAAGTGGTCCAGGTTTGGATAGTGTCTTTCTACGAAGAGAAAAGTTGGTGTGTGCTCTAAAACTTGTGTGCTCAAACATAAAGGACATCGGATCTCTCGGAGTTAACTTGGGATTTTTCTGAGGTGCTGGGTAAACATGTAGATAGTGTTAGATTCAGAATATCATTTTTTTTTCTTGTCAGGTTACATGACATTATTTTACTGTGTGGCGAGAAGACAAAGTGTGATCCTCAGGCCTCATATTTCAGTTAGGCTGTTTGATATGTGCTCAGAGACCCACTTAATGCCGCTGCTGTGGATTTATAGTGCTCAGAGACACCAGTTAATCTTGTAACATGTGGACATTGCCATGGAGCAAGACAGGAAATGCCTACACTGTGTTGTTTTTCACTTCCTTATGTTTACCTTTCCAACAAGAAATTTAGTCTTTAACATAGGAAACAGAAAAACTGAAAACACAAAAGAAAAATAGGTTTATTTGCAAAAATGAATTTGTTCTCAGAACTAAAACCCAGGGCATGGCCTGTGCACAGGCTGAGTCTCTGGAGCGCTGGCCTTCCTCCACTTGACCTCTGCACTAATTCAAATTCAATTGTTTTCTCCCTCCAAACTTCAGATGAAGCTAGTGATGTGCTGCCCTTACTGGACAGGGCTCCATGGTCTGTTGTCCCACCACCAAGTGGCACAGGTTGAGAGGCCACTGTTGCCGTCTGTGAGAACGTGAAGTTTTGACCGCAGTTCTGTCTCAGTGTCTGTGGGTGGGGCCTCAGCACCAGCGTGGCACAGAGCCCATGCGGACCTCCGGGGTGTGCTCCCTGTGGGCCCGGCTCACCATCAGCAAGTCATCTCCTGGAGTTTCTGCCACCTTCCTGCACCTTCTGCTAGAGGCTCTGGTTTCTCTCAGAATCGGATTCCTTCCCCACTATGCACTGTATGTGGCAGCTTCCATTACTGGGTGGCCTTCAGAGCAAAGCAGCAAGAGAAAAAATAGGCAGTATTCTCCCCAAATTTTGAAGCACAGAGTCCCATTCCCCCAGGTCCTTGCCAGAGATGGGTTTTTCCTCCGCATTTCAGGAGCCTGGCATGGCTACAGCTTCATGGTGGGAACCTGGCCGGGAGAGAAGAGGGGAGGGTCCCTGGCAGTACTGCACTCTGGCTCTGTCCAGTCCTCTCTCAGTCATTCCCATCCTGCTCAGGGAGCAGTGCTGAGACACCCCTTTAGGACAAGGCTGAGATTAAGGAGGGAAAACCAGTCAGTGCAAGGCTGTGCTGGTCATTGTCATGTACCTACGTCCCGCCCCAGTCTGCCCACTGCTGCTTCCTTTCCAGAGTCTGCAGTCACCAGCTTTTTCTATTCTGTCCTGAGTTCATGGTTGTCATCAGTGAGGGGGTGGCTGGCCGTGGACATGCGGCATCTTGGTGGCTCCAGAATGACGTGTTCTCTTGTTTTAAGGAGAAAGGGAAGAAAGAAAGTGGGTCTGGACAGCAAGGAGACTTTCTTTAGAAAAACTGGACAGTGTTTTCTTTTGTCATAATCCTTTGAAGTCTCTGTTGGTTGGCACAAGGTACTTTTTATTCTTCTCCCTGAATGCTCTTCCTGAAGAAGGTGGACAGGGTTGGCTGCACAGATGCAGGGACCAGAGGGTGGCCATGCTGTCCTGGGTTCCCAGACGCAGTGTTGGTGCTTTTCTGCATTTCTAAGCCTCTCGTCCTGCAGGATCAGTGGTGAGGGGCTCCTCCCAGGCCTTTCTGATTGATACAACTCGTCTGTCCAACCTGTACAAGGTTGGTCTATGCTCACTGCCACCTGAATGCGGGGGGTCAGCAGGCCTCCAGGGCAGTTGGTAGAGGCACGTGTCAGAGAAGCCCTGAGTCACTGTGTGGAGAACAAGAGCCACGGTGGTTCCCTCGCCCACATCATGGAACACAGGGAGAAAAGAGATTTCACTGGGTTCAGACACTGAAAAGTCTGCCACGACAGCTCGACATCATTACCCTAACGGGTACAGGCTTCGGAAGGCAATTCGAATATGCCTGGCTTGACCACAGAGTAAGTGTCAGACGTTTGAAGAGTCACTTTCTGTCTCTCATCTTTGTTTAACCCCCCTGCTGGATGGTGTGTGTGGGTTTTGCTCACCAGCATTACATTACTTTTCCCTCCTCACAGCCACGCAGAAAGATAAATTGGAGCCATCTCTGGAAGGGAGAGAGCATATGAAGACAAGGTTTTATTATTACCATAACTTTGAGCACCACTCTGCTGCCTACACTGAGAAAATTATTAATCATCCTTTAACTTTGACAGAGTTTCTGCTGTTGCAATCTGCAGGATTAAAAGGCACATATTCCCACTGACAGTGCTGCCTTCTCTGTGATCATCGTGTGTCCTTGAGTAGTGTCACTCATGGGAACTATGCCTGTGACAGCTGCCAGGACCCAGTCAAGGCACCGAGAGGCAAATCTGCTCTGTCTACAAGACCCTGGCACAGTGTTCCAGGAACGGCACACCCAGCCTGTCCGTGTCACTTGTTAGGTGTGGTTTAACGAAGCGGAAGGGTCACTGTGGGGGGAATGCACTCTCACATTGTGATTTGTGAGATGGTTAAATCGTTTGGTAGCTCCTTTAAGAAGCCAGGGGGTAAAGTGAAGGAGCTGTTCACCTCAGTGATTACATTAGAAGTGGCCGAGACCTGACTAGTGTGGCCCAGTTGGTAGGGCGTTGTTCCGCAAAGCGAATGGTCGCTGGCTTGATTCCTGGTCAGGACAGCCAATCAGTATTTCTCTCACGTCGGTGTTTCTCTCCCTCGCTTTCTCCCTCCTTTCCCTTCTCTCTAAAAATAAATAAAATCATTAAAAAAATAAGAAGTGGCTGAGACACACAGCTTTATGAAGGCACTGGAACCTCCTGTGATGGGAGGAATCACAGGAGACGAGAGCTGGCAGGTTGGTGCCCTGGGTGGTGGCCCTCAGTGCCCTGAACATCGGCTCCCCGGTGCTTCCTTACATCCAGGCCCAGCTGAGCCTCCAGGCCCAGGGGATAGACAAGGCAATCTGGATCTCCTCTGTTGTTTTTTTACCTTTTTTAATATATATAATTGTAGACTCACATTGTAAGAAATAATACAGAGAGGGCCCACATACTCTGACCCGGTTTCCCTCAATAATAACATGTAAAAATCTCACAACCAGAATATCCACATTGGCATGAACCACCGATGTTGGGCAGGTTTTCTGGTTCTCTCTGTGCTTGTTTGCGTTTGTGAGTATTTAGTTCTGTGGACTTTTGTCACAGGCATCCGCCGTGTGGTGCAGAAAGAGAACAGCTCCACTGGTTCTCCAGCACCCAGGACAGTGCCAGGCATGGGGTAAGGACTCCAGAAGTTGAATGAACTGTTCGACTGGCCCCCACCCCCACCATGCAGAGGCCTGTTGGACTTTGGTGCCAAATCAGAGAAGTGATAAGGAAGCATTTGTCAAAATATCAAAGACACTGCAGATGTCAAGTCAGGCCCAGAGCTTTCAAAGTGAGATGCAGTAAGCAAGGTAGAAGGTGGTTATTCTCTCCTGAGTGTTCTGCATGGGGAATGTGAAACGGGTACAGGTGTGTCTGCCACTAAACACTACGTTGTAAAGATACTCAGATCATCTTCAGGCATCTGCCTGTATCTCTAAATGGGCTTTTCTTGCTGAGTAGCTCTGAAGAGTAGGAGAGAGGGGATGGTTGCTAGACATATTCTCACAGTACAGGGATATGTTGTAGACACTCTGTAGGATTTAGTCTCCAGATGCCACTTTCTGGGACACTTGTGAGAGGTATATGCAATCACACAAGCCTTGTGTTGCTTTGTACCAAGTATGAAACAACCGAGTCCAAGGTGCCAGGAGCCCCATACTGCGGTGCCAGGGGACATCTGGGTGGCTGGTGTGCAGCGAGTTACACAAGAGCATGCTGCTCAGAGGCCTGGGTCAGATGTTCCTGGGGGGAAGATGCCCGCAACTCGGTAGTGAGCTCAAGAGGGTGGGAAATGGGGGCCACAAAAGGCAGAGAATGAAGAAAAAACCACCGGCCACTGCAAATTAGACAGGAAGTTATGATGCAATTATGAGGCCACCGGTCCAACAAGAAGCAGCGTGAGAACACGCCCACCGCAGAGGAAACCGTGGGTCTGAGCAGGCTCTGCAGGGCACAGCATCGTGGTGATGAGAGTTGGGATTTCTTCTCTCTCGACAAGGAAAGCAACTAGAAATCGTAGGGAAACACTCCATAATAAATGTACCACCCACTACGGTCCCATGAACACAAGGGGTGGTATGAATACTTGGTAAAGTGTAAGAAAGAAAATCTCTCCCCGTTGAGCACTAGGAACCTCTCCTGTGAGTGGAAGAAGTCCGACCCTGAGGCAGGTCTGGTACACGGTCCCCTGATGCAGGGGTATGGGTGTGACAAACTGCAGGGGTTGGCCAGCCAGGGGCCCTCCTACCTGGGGGTTCTCTGTGACCAGGTGCTGCCAACCCATAACTGGACTCTGCACAGGTCCTCCAGGCTGTGGCTGAAATGAGATGACCGAGAATAGCATGGAAGTCACAGTGTCAGCGTGCCAGAGCCTTGCACCTGGGGTCCTGAGTGGCTGCTCATGCACCTGTTACCTTCACGAGCAGGTACACAGGAAACAAACGACTGTGTTTGTGCCGCTCTTCATTTGGGGGTTTATCTGTTACAGTGATTAGCTATGCTAACAAATTCAGGTTCATTGGTTTCAACTTTCTAGATTCTAGAGGCAAAACGCAAGAAACTTAGTTATGAGTAAAAACAAACTGTTTTTGACCTTAACAAGGTGAAGCATCCATCAATGGCAGAAGAGAGGACGGGGAGAGGAGGGTGACCATGTGGCCACCTTCATGTCCATGGCAGGGCATCAAGGACACCTCCCTGGTTGGGAGAAAGTGTACGAGTCTACTATTGCTGCAGGCACTGATATGACTGCACTAGGAGCTGGCATGATGGAAGAGGAGCCACGTCCTTACCCGCCAGCCGGAGGAGCACTGAATCTGATCACGAAGGTTCAATAGGGTTATGGAAAGTTGTGGGGGTGACTTGTGGAGATGTGACCTCAGAGCCAGTTGAAGTGGTTCCCTCCCAGGAGCAGGTCTGGAGGTGGGGAGGTGGGCTGAGGGCCCCTCCCTTCCTCTCCTCTGTCCCCCTTCCCTTCTTCCATTTCTGGATCCCTCCCTTCCTCTCTCTGCCTCCTCATCTCTGCACTATTTTGTAGGTTAAACATGTGCATTTACTACTTTCATTAAAATTTAAAATATTGAAAGGTTTGCAAAGTAAGTAAACATTAGAAATTAGTTTACTGAAGAGAACAAGATGTTTTTTGAATACTTGAGGAGCTCTGAGTTATTAATTGATATGCAACTTACATACCATTTTTTTTATTTAAAAGACTTTATTTACTTCTTAGAAAGAGGGAAAGGGAGGGAGAAAGACAGAGAGAAAGATCAATGTGTGAGAGATACATCAATTAGCTGCCTCTCGTACACCCCCAACTGGGGAACCTGGCCCACAACCCAGGCATGTGCCCTGACTGGGAATCAAATCTATGACCTTTTGGTTCGCAGGCCAGCACTCAGTCCACTGAACCACACCAGCCAGGGGCCAGACCATTCTTATCTGCTTGTTAAAGCAGCCCCCACAGTCCTGGCCTTGGGACATCCTTAATGTTAGTCATTGGGGGTCACTGTCTGACCTTAAAATACTGCAATCATAGTTTCCTGAGTCCAGACTTAGATAAAATGGAAAAGATGTACGCATGTTCTTTCCTCTACCTTAAATCATCTGCCATCTATCTGTCCATCTGTGTGTCCCGCCATTCCGCCAGTGATAGAGGGCTGGGCCTCACTCGGTGTGCCAGGGACACAGGTCAGCAGTAGCTCATGGGTCTGTAAGGGGTGAGGTAGGGGGGAGACAGAAGAAAAGGCTTTCATCCATGCACCAGTGTGGGAACGGAGCCAGACTCACTGGTGACGGTGTGTGTTGTTTCCCATATTTTCTGGTGGCTGACAGAGTGGCATGGGACCAGGCAGTTTGGCTGCTGTGAGGGCCACCACCTACTCTGTTCATGATCTCTCCCCCAGGAACTCAGCTTCTCGCTTTGGGTAGTTAATTCTGAACACACACACATGCCAGCCTCCGCTAGGCCCTTCCTGAGCACCTGCAGGAGCTGTGCCTCAGCAGAGTGGCTCAGGCTCCAGCCTCCGTGATTGACCTTGAATGCAGCTTTACCACCTTGAGAAGGGTAATTAACCCTCAATTTCGCATCTGAAAAATGGGATAATGATAACCACAACACAGGCTGTTTTGGGGTTAAACGACATTAATTCATAGAAAGCCCTTACTACTAACTACACTGGACACAAAGTAAATGGCAGCAACTCTTCCATCTTTCTTGCTATTGTCACTGATGAGTCAGTCTGCGTTTGCTACAGTAACGCTGCACGTGGCTGTGCTGTGTAAGAAACGTGGTCCTACAGCTGAGTCTTACAGCACTGACCTGTCTGAGGAAATTCATGTGGAAGGAAATAGGGAGGGAGTCTGCTGGGGCAGCCTCCAAACTCACAGGCATGTCCCCGGGAGGGAGCCAGGCTGCCTCACTTCCCTCCCATCAGCCGGTGATAGGAGTTGGGCTCTAACTTTTTTCTCTTCTCTCATAAAAGATGCATTTCACATGATAGCTAGAAAGGAAGGGAAGAAAATTATCTGTGAAGAAGAGAAAGGTTGGGACCTGAAGATCTGCAGAGCTCAGCATTTTCTTAAGAGCTCTTAATAATCAATCCTATGAAATGTAGGTTTCAGGACTAGCTTCCTGTTCCTTTCTTATTTTTTTGTGTCGTGCTGCTCAGCATCTGACATCTGTGGTGCTGCTGGTGGATGGAGTCACCATGGGCAGTTCCACCCATCAGCTGCAGGTGGCTGTGTGTCAGGTGCAGGTGGCTGTGTATCTGGCAGGGCTGTGTGGCTGTCCTCAAATGTGTGAGAAGGCAGTGGCTGGCCTGCGTGTGCACCTCTGTGCACCAGCACACACAATGGCAACACCACACACGGCACCCTTAGGCTGTAGTACTAGGCCTGTAAGGTGGAGGGGAGAGGGCCGAGGCTGGTCCCAGGCTGCTCCACGGACCTCAGACTGCAGGCTCCTCGCATCTCTGCAGGCCCGGAGGCCTCGGGAGAGCAGGAGTTCAGGTAGCATGAGCAGGTCCCACCAAGGTTCTGTTTGTAAGACCTGGCCTTTTTCTTTTTTGGATACTTTTATCACAGTCAAATATAGACAGTGAAATTTTACTGTTTTAACTATTTTTCAGCGCAAGGTTCAGAGATGTTAAGTCCATTCACACTGCTGTGTGGCCGCCATCGTCTCCATCACTGTTACCATCTTCTCCAACTGAAACGCCACGCCCACTAAACAGCAACTCCCCATCTCCTCCTCCGCCCCGGTGACCTCACTACCGTCTGTCTCTGAGACTCTGACGGCTCTAAGGGTGTCATATGGGCATAATCACACAGTATTTGTCTTTTTGTGACTAGCTTGTTTCACTGGGCATAATGTCTTCAAGGTCCATCCAGTTTGTAGCATGTGTCACACTGCCCTTTTTAAAAACAAAAACACAAAAAAACGTGAATCCATTGGGGTGACATTGGTTAATAAAACTATATAGGTTTCATGTGCACAATTCTATAATTCATCTGTATACTGTATCACGTGTTCACCACCCCGAGTCAAGACTCCTTTCGTCTCCATTTATCCCCTTTACCCTCTTCAGCGCCCCACACCCCCCTTTCCCTCTGGCTATCACCATATTGTTGTCTGTGTCTATGACAGGTTTTTTTTTGCTCAATCCCTTCACTTTTTTTTCACCCAGCCCGCAACCCCCTTCCCCTCTGACAGGTGTCAGTTCTCTGTGTCTCTAAGTCTGTTTCTATTTTGTTTGTTAGTTTATTTTGTCCGTTAGATTCCACACATAAGTGTGTTTGTCTTTCTCTCGCTGGCGTATTTTCCTTACCACAGTACTCCTCAGGTCAGTCTTTGCTGTCACAGATGGTGAGGTTCCCTTCTCCTTTCACGGCTGAGTAGTGCTCCCTTGTGTATACATACCTTGGCTTTTTATCCACTCATCTGCTGATGGGCACTTGGGCTGCTTCCAGATCTTGGGTACTGTAAATAACGCTGCCATGAACATACAGGTGCATGTATTCTTTTGAATTAGTGTTTTGGATTTCTTCGGTCATATTCCCACAAGTGAAATTGGTGAGTCATAAGGCAGTTCCACTTTTTAATTTTTTGAGGTATCTCCATACTGCTTTCCACAGTGGCTGTACCAGTCTGCATTCCCACCAACAGTGCATGAGGGTTCCCTTTTCTCCAGATCCTCCTCGCCAACACTTGCTGGTTTAGTGATGATAGCCATTCTGACAGGTGTGAGTTGGTAACTCCTTGTGATTTTAACTTGCATTTCTTTGATGATTAGTGACTTTGAGCATCTTTTCATATGTCTATTGGCCATCTGTATGTCTTCTTTAGAAAAATGTCTACTCAGAACCTTTGCCTATTTTTTAATTGGGTTGTTTTTTTGGTGTTCAGTTTTATAACTTCTTTATAAATTTTGGATATTAACCCCTTATCAAATGTGTCTTTGGTGAATGTGTTTTCTTGTTTAGTGGGTTGTCTTTTCATCTTGTTGATGGTTTCCTTTGCTGTGCAAAAACTTTTTAGTTTGATGTAGTTACATTAGTTTATTTTTTCTTCTGTTTTTCTTGCCTGAGGAGCTATATCAGAAAAAAATATTGCTATAAGAAATATCTGAGATTTTACTACCTATGCTTTCTTCTATGATTTTTATGGTTTTGAGTCGTATGTTTAACTGTTTAATCCAGTGTTTAGTCTTTTGCATTTATTCTCGTGCGAGGTATAAGAAGGTAGTCTAATTTCACCTTTTTGCATGTCCTAACACCATTTATTGAAAAGACTATCTTTACCCCATTGTATGTGCTTGGCTACTTTGTCAAATATTAACTGACCATAAAGGTGTGGGTTTGTTTCTGAGCTATATGTTCTGTTGACTGTTGAGCTATATGTCTGTTTTAATGCCAGCACCATACTGTTTTGATTACTACAGCCTTGTCATATAGTTTGATATCCAGCACTATTATGACACCAATTTTGTTCTTCTTTCTCAAGATTGCTGTGGCTACTCAGGGTCTTTTGTGGTTCCATATAAATTTTTGGAATATTTGTTCTAGTTCTGTGAAATATACTATTGGTATCTTGATAGGAATTCTGTTGAATCTGTAGATTGCTTTCATCGGTAGTATGAACATTTTAATGATGTTATCTCTGCTTACCCGAGAACACAGTATATGCATCCACTTATTTGTATCCTTCAATTTCTTTTTATAGTGTCATATAAGTTTCTGAGTACAGGTCTTTTACATCCTTGGTTAAAGATAGTCCTAGGTATTTTATTTTGTTGATTCAATTTTTTTAAACATTTTATTTACTTTTTAGAGAGGGGAAGGGAGAGAGAAAGAGAGGGAGAGGTACATCCATGTGTGGTTGCCTCTCATGCTCCTCCTACTGGGGACCTGGCCTGCAACCCAGCATATGCCCTAGACTGGAATCAAACTGGCAACCCTTTGGTTCGCAGGCTGGCACTCAATCCACTGAACCACATCAACCAGGGCTGTTGATTCAGTTTTAAGTGGGATTGTTCTCTGGTTCCCTTTCTGATAGTTCATTATTGGTGTATAAAAATGAAACTGATTTCTGGATATTTATTTTGTATCCTGCTATTTACTGAATTCATGTGTCCTCCACATGAATAGCTTTTTGGTGAAGACTTTAGGGTTCTCAATATACAGTATCATGTCATTTACAAACGACAGTTTTACTTCTTTCTTTCCAACTTGGATGCCTTTGATTTCTTCTTCATGTCTGATTGCTATGGCTAGGACTTCCAGTACTATGTTGAATAAGAGTGGTAAAAGTGGATATTCCTGTCTTGTTCCTGGTCTTATGGGAAACACTGAGTTTTTACTCATTGATAATAATGTCTGTGGGTTTGCCATATATGGTCTTTATTATGTTGAGGTATGTTGCCACTTTGTGAGAGTTTTTATCATAAATTGGCAATGGTTTTTATCAAATGCTTTTTCTGCACCTATTGATCATGTGATTTTTATCCTTCATTTTGTTTATATGCTATACAATGTTTATTGATTTGCAAATATTGTACCAAACTTGCATTCCCAGAATAAATCCCATTTGATCCTGGTGTATGATCTTTTTGATGTATTGCTGTATTTGGTTTGCTAATATTTTGTTGAGGATTTTTTACCATCTATGTTCATCAGGATGTTGGCCTATAATTTTTTTCTTTGTGGTGTCTTTATCTGGTTTTGGAATGAGGATACCACTAGCCTTGTAAAATCAGCATGGGAGTTTCCTACCTCTTTAATTTCCTGGAATAGTTTGAGAAGGATAGGTGTTACTGCTTCTTTGGATGTTTGGTGGAAATTTACCTGTGATGCCATTCAGTCCAGGACTTTTGTTTATTGGAAGCTTTTTGATTATTCCTTCAATTTCATTAGATGTAATTAGTTTATTCAGATTTTCTTCTCCCTGATTAAGATTTTGTACGTTACTAGGAATTTATCCATTTTGTCCAGATTTTCTAATTTGTTGGCATATAGTAATGTTTTCTTACAATCCTTAGTATTTTTGTGGAGTCAGTTGTTACTTCTCTTCTTTCATTTCTGATTTTATTTATTTGGGCCCTCTCTCTTTTTTTCTTGATGAGTCTGGATAAAGGTTTGTCAATCTTGTTTATCTTTTTAAAGAACCAGCTCTTGGTCTCATTGATCTTTTGTATTATTTCTTAAGACTCCATTTTGTTTATTCTTTGGGCTATGTTTGTTGTTCTTTTTCTACTTCCTTTAAGTGTAAAGTTAGATTGTTTATTTAAGATTTTTCTTGTTTTCTCTCCTAACGTTTTATATTCATGTCCTTATTTTACACACAACCATTGACCATTCCCAAACTCATCTGTGCCTGGTAGCCTCAAACCTATCTTGAATGGGAATGGGATGCCTTTTCCACAGCGGAATCCAAGCTCTTAGGAGAGTGATGGAATGATACGTACAATACCTTTTATTCATTTTCAGTAACACCTAAGGTTACTTATGTATGAAAGATTTCTTGATTTTTTCCACCCAATCTTTCTTTTCACCCAAATCCATATTGGCTTCTCAGTATTTTTAAGATTATATATTTATGAAACAATTCTAATTTTCTAATCAATATTAAAAGTAAGTTACATTGGGAAAAATCAACAAATCTTGATATACTACATCAATTACATATACTATATAAATTGCATATACTATAAAATACATTCCCATGAAGTTAGATTCATATAGGATGGAGATAATTGTGCCTTCTTTGTTTGGCATTTTTTAAAAAGCCAGGTATTGATGTACAATTTAGATACAGGAAACTTCACCCTTTTAAGTTGTAAAGTTCTTTTAATTTTGACAGTTACAGTCAACTATTTTTAAAATTGGTCAAAAGATTTGAACACTTGAGCAAATAATACATACAAATAGAAAATAAGCACATAAAAATCCTATTCCAAAATAAAAGGAAGACTTCTGGTCAAGATAGAGGCATTGGCAGACATGGCTCACCTCTTCACACAGCCACATCAAAATTACAACTAAAATACAGAATCACCATCACTCAGAACTGTCACAAATTGAGTTCAATGGAAGTCTGACAACTATGGAATTAAAGAAATCACATCCATCCAGACTGGTAGGAGAAGCGCACACATGGAACAGGCTGGCCCTACACCCACAGGTGGTGGATAAAAATTCGGGAGGGATATCTCAGGATCCAGCAGTCCCAGCCGCACACCAGGCCCCCCAGCCCAGGGTTCCAGTGCCAGGAAGATAAGTCACCACAACTCCTGGCTACAAAGAAACTGCTGGAGCCCCTAGCAATTCCTCTTAACCCCCACACAGACTCACCTACTCAGACTCACTCCCTCTGAACTCCAGCTCCAGGGTAGCAGCTTGAAAGGCACCAGTGGCATACAGGAAGAAATCAAAAGTGTCTGGCATCAAGGTAAGCAGAGGCCATTTCCCTTTTCTAACTGCCGCCGCCACCCCCCCACCCCTGCCACCAAGCTGGCAAGCTGGTGCCATATCTCAGACTCCATCAACCTGGCTAACATTTCCCTGCCTTGGAGATCTCCAGAGACTCCTATCCACACAATTTATGGGCCCACCCAGGCTGCTTTTCCAGAAGAATGGTTGATCTTGGCTCATACTTCACAACTTCCCAAATCATATTAAACAAGCAACAGCTGGCCTCAGTGAGCCCCAGTCCCAGCACTAGCAGCAGGCAGCCTAGATTCACAGCTTATCTTCTCCTGAGAATCTCCAAGCCAGCACAAGGAGCAGCCATTAGATAGGGTGGCTCTGGGGAAAACACAGGTGGAGGCTCACCTTGGACTACACCACCTGGGAAACCACAGAGCCTGTGCACCCAGTGGACAGCTACAGGCCACATCAGTGCACCACCACCCTGCCCCTGCACAGCTGATTCTCCATGGAGGGCAGAGGTTGGTGGTTAAGTGGTCAGTCAGTCCTAGCAGCTGACAGGCCTGGGTAAATCCTGCCCATTGACATGCCAACAGCAATCAAGGCTCAACTACAAGAGGAGGGTGCACTCAGCCCACATGAAAGGCGTACCTCCAGTACCCAGCTTGGGTGATAGGGGAGGCTGTGCCACCGGACCCTACAAGACACCTACTACCTTAGGCCACACTACCAAGATATGGAGTCAAAGCAGATCTGCCTAATAAATAGAAATAAACGCAGGGAGGCTGCCAAAACAAGGCTGCCCAAATGAAAGAACAGATCAAAACTCCAGAGAGAGCTAAACAAAATGGAGATAAGCAATCTATCAGATGCAGAGATCAAAACAGTGGTTATAAGGATGCTCAAAGAACTTAGTGAGGACCTCAGCAGCATAAAGACCCAGTCAGAAATGAAGGATGCAGTAATTGAAATAAAGAACAATTTGCAGGGAAATGACAATAGAGGGGATGAAGCCAAGAATCAAATCAATGATTTGGAACATAAGGAAGCAAGAAACAACCAATCAGAACAAGAAGAAAAAAGAATGGGGAAAAAAAATGATAGTATAAACAGTTTCTGGGACAACTTCAAGAAGTCCAACATCTGAATGATGGGGGTGCCAGGAGAAGAGAAAAGCAAGTAATTGGAAATCTATTTGAAAGAAAACTTCCCTAATTTGGTGAAGGAAATAGACATGCAACTCCAGGAAGCAGAGATTCTCACAATCCAACTGACAGATTCAAAGAGACTCAGCCCAAGATACATGATAATTAAAATGCCAAGGATTAAAGATAAAGAAAAAAATCTTAAAAACAGCAAGAAAAAAGAAGTTAGTTACCTACAGGGGAGTTCCCATAAGACTGTCAGCTGATTTCTCAAAAGAAACTGCAGGCTAGAAGGGACTGGCAAGAAATATTCAAAGCCATGAGAAGCAGGGACCTACAGCCAAGATTGCTTTACCCAGCAAAGCTATCATTTAGAATCAAAGGGCAGATAAAGAGCTCCCCAGACAAGAAAAAACTAAAGGAGTTCACATCACCAAACCATTATTGTATGAAATGTTAAGGAGACTTACTTAAGAAAAAGAAGATCAAGACTATGAATAAAATTGCAAGAAATACATATCTATCCACAATTGAAATTAAAAAACTAAATAAACAAGAACAGAGACAGAATTAAGGATACAAAGAGCATTGTGATGGTTGCCAGATGGGGTGGAGGAGGGGGAGAATGGGTGAAGAGGAGAGGGGATTAAGAAGTACAAATAGGTCACTATAGCATAGCCATGGGGATGAAAAGGACAGTACAGGAAATAGACTAGCCGAAGAACTTGTACCTGTGACCCACGGACATGCACAAAGGTGGGAGGGTAGCCTGAGGGGGTGGAAGGTCCTGGACAGAGGGGTTCAAGGGGGGAAATAAATCAAGACAACTGTAATAGCATAATCAATAAAATATTTTAAAAAATAAAAGGAACAAATTACTGATAAATGTGCATTTTTAGAAACCTTATGCTAAGTCAAGTCTCTCAACCTCAGTCAACACTATTGACATTTCAGGCCCTTTCTCATTTCTCAATCTGTGGATTTTCTTACCTCTTCCCGTCTCTTGGGGTATCTATTTGCTATGGGCTCCCAACTTTCTAGTTTCTTTCCTAACCTTCAGTGTCACCCAAATGATTTATTCATATAGTATCTAAGTGCTTACAGTTTGTCAAGTATTGTGTTAGGTGCTCAAATTTCTCATAGGGACATCACACTCAGTGTATTCACACCCAAAGTCTACCTTCGTTCCTCCATATTTACTCGTCCTTTAAAATTCTTTCGGGCACTGGCACCACCTTCCACTAGGCCAAGTAAAATACCCCTAGGTAATTTTTTTTACTTATTCTTCTCTGACTGTAATATAATAAGTTGGTTGAATTTACTTGTGAAAAATAACTCAAACCTGTTTTGTCTCATTGCTATTCATCCATATTTAATTTCACATATAATCATTTTTGAAATGAACAGATCAAAGCGAACACCCAAATGTCCATATGAATTCCAAAAGAATACTTACATTGTTTTCAAATTCTATAGCATGACCAAATTAAATACGGGAGTGCCCCCTACTGTCCCCATCTGCAACTTTTCAGTTACCTGCCGTCTCCAACGGTCTAAAAATATTAAACAGAAAAGTCCAGAAATAACAATTCAGTTTTAAATCGTGCACTCTGCTGAGTAGCATTAAGAAATCTTGCACTGCCCCACCCTACTGAACCTGTGATATGAACTGTCCCTTTGTCCAGAGCATCCAGTGTATATGGTACCTGTTGGAGGGCACTTGGCAGCCATGTTGTCAGACTGTCACCACACTGCAGTGCTTGTGTTCAAGGCAGCCTACCACTCACAATGCCTGCATCACCTCATATCACAAGGCTAAGTACAGTAAGATGTTCACCTAGTTTTATTAGATTATCATTGTTCTACCTTATTATTGTTTGCCTCTAACTGTACCTAAATTAGAAATTAAACTTTATCACAGGCAGTATGTGTAGGGAAAACAGTATACACAAGGTTTGGTACTAGCGTGGTTTCAGACATCCACTGAGGGTCTTGGAATGTGTTCCCCATAGATAAGGGGGAACTAGTGTATCAATAAATCCCTCATATGGAGAGTTGTGGTAGCCAAACTACAAAATGAGCCTCCTTCCTCTTGTGAAGTCCCTTCCCCCAGAGTTGATCTTTAAGACCAGTAGAATCTAGTGATGGTGTATCATTTCCAATTCTAGGTTACGTAAATGCTGTCTTCAATCATGGGTGCACCTTCTCTCTTGCATTGCTCTGGGTGAAGCCCTGTCATGAGGGCACTTGGGTAACCAAGGATGTCTGCAGCCAACAGCCATAAGGAACTTGGAGGCCTGCCAACCACCAGGGAGCTTGGAAGCAGATTCTTCCCCACTTGGGTCTTCAGATGATACTGCAGCCATGGCTGACAGTTTAGTTACGGCGCCATGAGATCTTGAGTGAGAACCATACCACTAAGTCACTCCCTGACAGAGCAATAGATAACATTTCTTCTCCCAAACTGTAAGATATAAGACTATATAATTTCTGTTTCTAGGACGAAAAAAACAAGTACCCTTTAGACTGTTGTGCAATTTCAAATTATGCACTATCAATATGTTAAATTATGCACAAGATCAATATGTTAAATTCTGGACAATAAAGTCAGTAGTGGTCTAGTATAAAAGCATATAATTAGGACTGAATTTTCATAATCAGCTTTGATTTATCCCAAGCAGGCTGACAAATTTTTTAACTAAACATTACTATTTTCACAATACAATCAAGGATTAAAATTATTTAAATTGCTAATAAACCTATATTGCTGTTAGTTAATAGGATGGTCAGAAACATTTTCTTTTTAAGACTTCCCCAAAGAATGCCCAACACAAAAGTTATTTCTAACCCTGGCTGGCGTGGCTCAGTGGATTGAGTGCCTGACTGCAAACCAAAAGGTTGCTGGTTCAATTCCCAGTCAGGGCACATGCCTGGGTTGCAGGCCAGGTCCCCAGTAGGGGGTGCACGAGAGAAAACCACACACTGATATTTCTCTCCCTCTCTTCTTCCCTTTCCCTCTCTCTAAAAATAAATAAAGTCTTAAAAAAAAAAGGTATTTCTAAAACTGCATCCATTGACTACCAAACATTATACCTAGTACAGAGGGAGGTATCAAATAAATATTTGTTGAAGTGGGTGGTAAAATTTTACAATCAATTTCAAAGCACTGTGAATATAGCATGTCATCAACTGCCAGTCCCCCTGCACTCAAAACTCTGTGCCTCCTCTTCTACTTTCTTCCCAAACTTTAGGGGGAAATTGGTATGTGAACTCTGAAACGCTCTTAGCAACTGCTAATTCAAGGTGACAGATTACATGTTTATAACCTCTTCCTGTTGAGACTCTATTATTAAAACGGGAATTTTAAAATGTTTAACATGATGACAGAGCATTGAAGTGAGACATGCAAAAACAATATATTTCAAAAAACTGTAAGATAATGAAAATGAATTAACAAAGCTAAAGAAGGCTCAAACTTAAATGGCCACGGAGAAAGATTAAAGCTGGAAGTGAACCTTAAAGAACCCCTAGGTTTGTGGCTTAGAGGAGCCCCCAGTCATGCAGAGAGCAAGGCTAACTAAGTAGAGTTGGTGTAGAGCATAACACAGCACTGGTTGTTTAGGTCCCCTCATTTCCCAGCTGTGCAAACTTGGGCGAGTGTCTTAACTCCTGTGAGCACCATTTTCCTCATTTGTATTAAGAGAATAAAAACACCGATTTCATAGGATTATCACGAGGATTATGCCAGTTAATACATATCAAGGGCATAGAACAGTATTTGTACATGGTAAGCACACAATAAAGCACATTTTATTTTAAGTCTTTGATGCTGTTTTCTTTCTAATTAATTACAGTGCATATATTACTGGGAAAATAACTAATTTAAATAAAATCACCTTTGGGGGGACTCATGAACGATTTAGAGATAAAGGCACTTTGATCCTTGTGAACACAGCACCACAATAAATATACACAGCAACATCTTTGTTTAGTCTCAAAGCAAGACTAACAATCAGGAGTGCCACAGAAAAGTACTAAGACAGTAAAACGGGGTGGTGGGGAGATGACTGAAAAGCCGTTACTGTACATATTGTAGAGTGGGACAGGTGCCTCTGTAAGCTTCCCTGTATCATTCTCCAAGCATAAGGACTATACGTTACTTATCTATGAATAAACAAGGACCTGATTACTACAATGAATAGAAGCAAAAAAAAAGAATCGACTGAAATGAGAACAAAAATTCAACAATCCATAAATATAAGAAATGTTATTCGGATATCTTATAGTTTGTGCTCCCTGAAAAGCATTTATTGCAATGACAAAACTAGAGATTAATTACTTTTTATTGTTGAATTATATTGTCAAATCTACATCTACAGTTTAATCAGGAAAAAATGCTTTGCATTTACATCAAGGACACATTTATTCTAGTGGAATAAAACAGACACAGACAAAAGACCAGATACACATTAAAAAAAAAAAAGACTACATGTTTTATCTGGTCCTACTTTTGCTATTTTGGACCATACCTTTCCTATTAGAAAACTGATCTTACATACATATTAAGTCTGATTTATCATCCCACATTTTTAAACATTAAATGCAGCTTCTCACAATTTCTATTTATAAACAAAAGATTGAAAACAAAATGGGAAACAGTTTAAAAAACAAAGCAAGTAAAAGTAGACCGCTATTACCTTACAGCAGAGAAGTTGAGTAAAGCGTGCCCCCTTGTGTGGCTCATCTCAAAGAAACACTTTTACTCAAGAGAGGCAAGCTTTTCTGATCTAGGAGCACGTTTCTCACTCCCTCTGCAGTACCGGGCCTATGAGCATTTCTGGTAAATTGCCAAGTGAAAAATGTCTACAAAATATCTAAAAGCTAAGTATCAGAATGGGGTTAATTCAAATCAAAGTCTTGTGATCTTAATACACACCTTCTGCTTTTTCCCCTTTTCAAAGTATCTTTTTATTTCAGATGATATTTAAAAATAACTTACATTTTTAGTGTGCTTTCTGGTCAAAGACTATAAAATTAGTAACTCAAACAAGTTTAAAATTTATGTTTTACTTGATTCTGTTGAAATTTCAATTACTTAACCAAGTTATACATGAGGTAAGTTTTAGCAAAAAAAAGAAAAAAGAAAAAAAAACAACCCATGAAGAATAAAGTTAATCAACTTCAAGATTACACAAAAATCATAATGCCCGCCTCATATTCAGACTTTACAAATTCATGTATTAACTACTGTAGATCCAAGAAAAGCTTACTATGTAATTTAAAAGCAAATACCTTCTGCACTTTTAAATCAAATTATGTTGGGAATAGGAAGCATAAAAACTTGGCAAAATTTGTTTTTGTAACAGAAGACAATGCAACAAGAACTTGAAATGGAAGCTAAGACCAGTGTGTAAAGTTTCTAACTTCTAAACAGACATACATTTATTTATCTAAAAAATATTTGGTAGCTAATTGAATTGACAATATTTTTTGCTGTAAATAAAAAGTACAGTTTTCCAATTATAGCCTTATAGCTAGCTAAACAGTTTTTAAAAACATGTACAGCCAGCTAACAGTCCTCTAAAACATGTACATATGTTACACTCTAAGATCCCTGCTAAAATTCAACTGTATTTAAATGGGCCTTACTGAAATAGGACATTCATGATACTAGAAATCTTTTAAAAAGTGAGTACAGTAGGGCTACAATAATAGCATTACAATTAATAAAAGTTACAGAAGAGATTATTGCTGTACTTTCCCCCATAAACATCATGAAACTTTTTGCTCTTACAAAAAGTACAACCCCAAGTGACTTTTTCTCTTACAATTTCATGTTTCATGTATCTCTAAAGTTTTTATCCAGCAGAGAATAATTCTTAAATCTTTTCTGTAAGAATTCAAAGTATTTAAATGTGTAGGTTCACATTATGCATTTTGCCCTTCTTGTTTCCCCGAATACACAGAAACAATATACATTTTTCTCAAAAATGAAATAAGATGTCCACATTAAAAAAATAAAGCCTACAAAAAAGTTCCAGAGCTAAAAAAAGATTATTCATATGGCACTGAGTGATCTCCTATTAGTCCAAAGTCCAAAACATTTAAATGAAGTTCATTTATATAGTATCTTGTTTGCTTTTCAATGGAACACTACATTTACTGAGGTGAAATCACATTATTTTAGCTCTTGAGTCAACAAGTGTACACAAATGGTTTTTTACAGTTATTAAAAATAGGAGACCAAGTTGAGTGTGCCAAAGAGATATCATTCAGTTGGAATTTCCAGAGTCATCAACAGGTGGAGAGAACGGATTTACTTGGTTGGTTTCCATAGCTTGGTAGACCAAAAACATAAAAATGACCACAATAACAAATAACAAAATTTTTATCCACATGGGAATGGAGCGTCCCTTTTTTGTCTTTTCTGACTTGACATCTGCCAAGGGAACATATTTAGGAATATATTTAGATGAAAAAGATTCCTCCATCCTGAAATCACTGAGTTCTAATGGCCGGCCTGCAGCCCCTTTGATTGGTCTGCGGCAACTAGCACTGTTGGGAATGAAATGAGAAAGAGAAAAATAAATTTTAAATAAAACCATGAGTTAGATAAATAACATGTCATTACCACTCCTAATTCCAAACACATTCGTTGAGGTAACAGTGAAGTCAGTCAAGCTATTTAAAACATCTATATATTTTCCATGTAAAAAGTTAAATACTTATATTTTATTAAAAAATTTGTAACACTGGTAAATATTCACTAAACTTGCCTCACAGGCTTTTCAGAGCCAATATATTAGGAGATAAGAGGAAAAGAAACAAGGGTAGTTTGGTTGTGATTCCTTCAGTCAGAAAACAATGCAAAAGATATCTAAATATACAGAAACCTTCAGGGAAAACAATGATTTCCTTCGTACGTTTCCATTTAG